>VYXB01010299.1:973836-987848 GCA_013397135.1 Pachyramphus minor | reverse complement strand
TCATGGATGGTGGGGGTTCTGCGGCTGCTGCTGTGTTCCCTGGCTGGGGGGGGGGGACCCTTGGCTGCAGGAGGCTCCCTGGCTGCTGGATGTCCTGGAGGGTCCCTGGCTGCTGGGAACCTACCAGCTCAGCCCCAGCTGCCCTCCCACAGCTGCCAGGCCGGGCTGGGCTGAGGAGGAAGGCTCAGAGCACCTCAGCCATCCCCGGGGGAGGGAGGCTCCAGCCCCCGGCATCCGGCACCTGACGCAGATCTGGGGCGAGTGGTGCAGTTGTGGTGAGGAGCTCTCTGAGCAGGGGACAGAGCCAGCGCCTCTGTGCCATGTGGAGGGGAAGGGCCCTGGGTGTCTGGGCAGTGCTGGCCAGCCTGGCTGTGCCCAGCTGGGGCAACCAAGGTGAGTCCCTGGGGCTCGGGTCAGTTGGGCACTTGCCATGGTCCCTGGAGATGCTCCAGGGTGTCTGGGGTGCTGGGAAGGAGCCCCACAGCTTGGTGGGGTTTTCCACCTGGACGTGAGGCTCCAAATGTTCATGGGGAACAGGGAATCGGTGCAGTGAGGATGGGATCACTGCCAGCTGTGTTACTCTCTGTGATAACCTTGCCTTGCAAAAACAGAATCTGCTTTTTCCAGAGGTTCGTGTTTGTGGTGGCCTTTCTGCTGCTCAGGGACAGCCTGACGTGGTGCTTCATCTCCACGAAGGAGCTCTGAGTTCTGTGCCACTCTGAGGGTTGATAACTCAGCGGTGAAGCTCTCTGCTCTCTCTTTTTTTTTAACAGGAACTAAAATATTTGTGAAAGAAGCCAATGGGAAGGTGTTCTTGCAATGTACAACAGGTGAACCAAGTAAAGTTACATGGTGGAAAGATGGGAATGAGCTAGGAAACAAAACTCAGCTGGAGCTGAGTGCAGTTTACGACGATCCCAGAGGCCTCTACACGTGTAAAGTAGGAGAGACAAAAGAGAAGCTCCAGGTGCACTATCGAAGTAAGTGCTGCACACCTGCTTTCTGGAGCAGGAACTGCCTGGAGTTTCCACCCCAGCGAATTTTTGAGGGAAATTACTTTCCCAGAGTCTGTGGGTTTGCTGCAGATTTCCCTGTTCCTGGTGTCCCCATGAGAGCCCTGCAGCCCCAGTTAGTGCCGTGCCTGCCTCACTGCTGGGCCTCTCTCTGGCCCTGTGCTGAGTGCTGGGGGACACACGGCAGCTTGTGCCACACAAGAAGCCAGAGGCAACCCCAGGTGTCTCTTGGCCTGGGACTGGAGCCTGTCTGTGTCCTTCTGTGCCTCCAGTGTGCCAGAACTGCATCGAGGTGGACGCTGCCACCATCTCGGGGATCGTGATCGCGGACGTCGTCGCCACCGTGCTGCTGGCAGTGGCCGTGTACTGTGTCACCGGCCACGACAGGGGACACATGTCACGAGGTGAGGGGGGACAGTGCCTGGGCCCCTGCAGGGGCTGCTGTGTGGCACCCAGGGACTGCAGATGGGTTTGGTTTTAAAGTCACCACGCTGCCCGTGGCTCCCCTGATCCCTGACCACCTTCTTTCTCCGTTCAGCCTCCGACAGGCAGAACCTGATTGCCAACGACCAGCTCTACCAGGTGAGTGTGGTGGGTGCACACCTGTGTGTGTATGGGGGGACCTGCAGCACCTCTGTGCAGTGTGGGCCCGGCCTGGCCATGGGGACATGTCTGCTGGGGAATAATCAATGCCTGGAGGTGGATTCTGCTCTTGGATGGGGCAGCTGCCTCTCCCCAAGTGACCCAGAGGACGGGGTAAGCTCAGCTACCCCATCTCTTCCTCTGTGTGCGGGGAGGGACACTTGGAAAAGGTTTGGCAAAGACAGGACTGGTCCAGCTGCCCCTCCCAGGGCTGGACAGGCATGGTTGGAGCTCATCTCCCCCTTTTTTCCCCTCCAGCCCCTCGGAGAGCGGGAGGATGAGCAGTACAGCCGACTGGCACCCACCCGGGCCCGCAAGTGAGGTGGGCACACTCTGGAGCCTGTGACTCCATCAGCACGCAGGCTTTGCCTGGAGATCCCCCCTGCTCCCTGCCAGGTTGGGCTACTTGTAGCACTGTGCTCATTCCACGACCTCCTGCACTTCTGTATTCCTCTCATTAAAGATGAGCTTGTCCCACAGCCTCCCTGCTCCATCCCTTCTGTCGAGGGCCCTGGGGAAGGTGCACACTGGATGGGACCTGATCACTGGGAGAGTGCACATTGGATGGGATCTGATCCCTGGGAAGGTGCACATTGGATGGGATCTGATCCCCGGGAAGGTGCACATTGGATGGGATCTGATCCCCAGGAAGGTGCACACTGGTGCTCCCCAGCTCTGAGCAGAAACAGTTATTGTGGTCTGAGTATGGTCCCAGTGGGAGGCAGACACCAGCCAGGATCAGCCACCAGTTGGAAACCTCAGAAACCAGGTCACCCTCCCTGTGCCAGTTGCACACACCTGTAGGTTGTGTTTTCCTGCTTTTCTCAGAAGCTGGGTGCCAGGCTTTAGAGAGGACCAGGCTGAGAAGTGCCCCGTGACTCAATCCAGGGGTATGAAGGAAGCAAAGAGGTAACACTCAATAAAAAGTGGCCACAAATTGGTGAAACGTGTGACCCAGCAAACAGCACATTGTCTGTGCAGAGCAGTGTGTGATCAGCCTTGTGGGCAGTGAGCAAGGAAAGGACCTGTTTTCCTACAGCGTTGGGTCCTTGCACAGCAACATTTTGCTCTTCAGAGGAGCAGAATAATGTCTTAGTGTTTCTTCTGCTCCAGTGAAGGGTCAGCTCGATGTGGCCATTGCAGGCAGAATATGCCAACACCCTTTGCCTTTTACCTGCAAAGCCATCTGGGGGAGACTGTATTAAAACAGTGACCAGCAGACTGCCTAGTTTGTAGCTCTTTCACCACCATCAGATCTCAAAGCAAGGGGCAAAGGTGGCTAACCCCACCCAAGGAGCAGGAGAAGCACAAAGCCAAGAGCCAGACTGGGAGAGGTTCCTCAACACCTCACCCTCAGAAGGACAGAGAAATATCTCTCTCTAGTGCAGGTAAGCACAGAGGCAGAGAGATGTTGCCACTGGGTGGGTGCTGATCCCACTGAGATAAGGAGTGTGTGGGATGGCACTGGCTGGGGCAAACACAGGGCAAACCTGCACATTTATGCACCCCACAAACAGTGGCAGAAGCACCTGGGTGGAGCCTGAAGCAAAAATTTAGACCTTGTACACCCAGAGTGGTCCAGGCTTCCCCCACCCCACCCGAGGAGTGGGCTGCATGGCTGGGCTGAGGCCCCCTGGAGCAGTGCTGTTTTGCAGGAGGTGAGAACATGGCCCAGAGTGGTTTCAGAGCTGCTGGGGGTTAGTGCTCTCTGTATCTTGCCATCTCCCTGCTCAGAGCCTTGTATGGTAAACCCAGCTGTGCCTCTCAAACCGCATCCTGGGGCTGAGTGCAGCGACCTGCCCTCGGGGCTTGCTGTGTGTTTATCTCCCACACTGAAACTCAAGGGTTAAACCACCCCCAGCCCCCTCACTGCTGCTGTTTCCTTTCCTCAGAGCTGCTGCTGTGCTCAGTAACAGCACTGTGGGTGGCTCTGGTGTTAGACCAGAAACATTCCCAGGCACCACAGCGTCTCTCGGGCCCTCCCTAACCTGTCCCACTGCTGCTGTGCCATTTTGGTTTTAATACACTGATACCTCTGCTCCTTGTGCTACAGTCCCAGGCAGCACATGGAGATAAGGCTGTGAACATGAGATCTAGACAAGGTCAGAGGCCAGACACTCTGATGGACCCACTCCCTGCCCAGAGAGGCACTGGAGGGAGTGGAGGCACTCGGGGCAGAAATCAGATGGAAGGGACAAGCAGAGCATGCAACTGGAGCAGAGTGTGAGGGAAAAGGAGGCCAGGAACCACGTGTGAGGCTGCAGTCCTTTAATGGGAAGGAAAACTTCTCTTGCCAATTGCACATTTCTGTTCCCTGGTGTCAAACCAAAGCATACCCCAGGGTGGGACAGTGGGTGCCTGACCTGGCTTACCCCAGAATGCCTCAGCAGAGCTGCAGAGCTGGCACTGAGCTTGGCAGCAGCATTATCCCCCTGTGCTGCTGGCTTCCATGGCTTCCAGCCTGTCATCCTGGGAATTTCAGAACCCCCTGGATTCCAGGCCTGCATACACTTCCCGCTGGCCTTTCCGGATGGGCTGTGGGATGGAAAAAGATGTTAGTGTGGGAATCCTTATCTTAGTCCACACAACACGTTAGGAAAAGCACCGCAGGGCAGGTGCAGCAGTGCTGTGTGGTGTGTGCAGAGCACAGGCAGCTGCAGTTCTGCTCCCAGATCCCTGTGGGAGCACCAGGAGAAGGGGCTCCACCCTTGACACCTTTTTTCCTCCATTCCTGGGGGAGTTTGCAGCTTGACTGGATGCTTCTTCAAAGGATAAATGCTACCAATTCCCAGCCCTGGCTCTCCCTCCCCAGCCAGCAGAGATGGAAAACACTCCATACCTCATAGTCCGGGTTTGGAACGGGGGGAGGACGCTGCATCTTCTGACCTGCAACAGAGGCACAGAGAGGTGATCCCTGGGATGATTCAGGTAACACAGCACGAGGGACTTCCATGATGATCCCAGGGTAATGCCATGAACCCACAGGTCAGCTTGCATGGCTTTATTATGAGCTTAGAGCTTTCAAAGAGCCAAGTGCTGCCAGGAGCATCTGCCGTGAAGGGTTGGCTCCAGCACAGCAGGGAGTGGGTTCTTATGGGCAGGAGATTTGGCAAAGAAGCTGTTCCCATCCCATGCACAAAGGCAGATGTGGGAAGCAGGAGGCTGTTTGGTGAGGTCTTGGAAGCTCAGGGAGAGCAGAGGAGCTTCATTTAGTGGCCAGTGGCCACCACGGAGAGCAGAGATGCCTGAAACGGCTCTTACCTCGTGGCCGAGGGGCAGGACTGGGGCTTGCTCGCCTTTTCCTGTCTTTGCTGAAGTAGTAGACCAGGATCAGCACCCCCAGAGTGATGAGGAGATCCGCAGTGATGATCCCTGTGACCATCAGGGCATCCAGCTCCTCGCAGTTGGCACACACTGCCAGGGGGAGAGAGGGAGATGCTCGGAGCTGCCTTCCCTTCCAACAGGAAAAGCCCAGGCCTCCCTCATCTGCTGAGTGCTGGCAGAGAGACACAGCCCTGGGTGATAAGGAGAAAAGAGCAAGCAGAAAGGAAAAGGGAGATTCCCTTTGCCAAAAATGGGCTCTCAGAGCCTCACAGGTCGGGAAGGGCCTCAGCATCACCACGTTGACCTTCAGCCTGTCAGAAGGAAGAATGCTCTTTCCCTCAAAGCACCAAGTGCTGCAGAATTTACTGCATGTTTAGGTGATCTCTTCCACTTGGTGTTTGTTTTTCTTGCTGTTTGTACTTTGTTTGTTGGCACTTTTTCTCTCTTTGTTTTAAAGAGCCACGTCATTCCCAGCACAAACTGCTGTGCAGTTTCTTTCCCTCCCAGCCTGCTGATGGGGAATTTCCCTTAGGAAAGCAGTGGTCCAGAAGACTCAGATGTATAGTGGAACCAGCAGATTTGGTTGTCTAAATGCAGGCACCTGGTGCCATTTGAGATGCCCTAAAGTATTTCATGTGATCCATGCAGGCTTTAGCCCGTGGACTGAGGGAGTTTCACTCACCTCTGGCATTCAGGTAGAGCTCACGCCTCTCCCCACTGAGGTTAGAACAGCTCAGGTTGGCAGGGGAGCTGTCGTGGTCTGTTATAATGTACTTCCCGTCATTGCTGGTGCCTGTTTTTCCCCCAGTTGACTTCCACTCTATGTCACCTCCAGTCAAGGGGCATGTGATTGTCACCGTGGTGCCCGAAATCTCCACCAGGAATTCTTCACTGGCAGACAGGCCTGCGGGAAAGGAAACCAAGGGGAAAACTCAAATATTCCGATCTGGTTCTCAGTCTCAGCCGCTGAAAAGGCTTCTGCAGACTTTATATCATTTAGCTAAGAATGTTGGTAAAATTCATTTACCCTCCTGTGCTTCATCTGCAAAGAAGAGAACAAGGAGTGTTAAAAAATCAGCTGCTTGTTGCTGTTGGAAAATGTTCAGCCCTGCTTGGGGACCACTGGTAATAATGAAGGGCAATTTATGACAGCCAATTTTTCCATCAGTGAGATCACTATCAATTAATGAACAGCGAATTTTTCCCATACTACAATGTTTTCAAAATTCAAATATTTCTACCTGACTTTTAGTCCTCCCTTGTGAGGCCTATTTGGTCTTTTGATCACACTAAGTAGTTAGGAACAATGGCAAAACAGAGTTACCCTGCTGAGCTGCAGTGCCAACTACAAAAGAAAGAATAAGAAGTGTTAAGTAATGAAGTTTAGCTACTGATATCTTTCCCACTTCCAGGGTATCCTTTCTGGACTCAGCTGCTTGAAAGAGATGTTTATAATCCTATATTCATGCTAAAGGCAGTAGAAATATTCTGTTAGTGGGACAGGATGTTTTGAAGTTAAGCTTTTTCCCTTGGAAGCCATTTTTAACACAGACTAACACAGAATGGAAACTTGAGTCATTTTCTGCCCCAATTTAGAAAAAGAGTTCTTACTGCAAGCTGTACACCCCAAAGCTGTGCTTTATTATCATGGAGCAAAGACTGCTGGAAAATCCTCCCTGGTTTCTGCAGTAAGAACCCTGTGAACTCACTGGAGGGTGGGACCCTGACCCTTGATTTAACACTGTCAAACAATTTATCTATGTGATTTTTCTGCCCTGCAGTAAACAACTCGCTCCATGGGAGTCTCTGGCGCTGCAATATCAAAGAAACTGGTTTTGGAAGGTGTGGATCAGACTTGTGATTTCCTTTAAAGACATTTGTCAACAGAAAGTAAGGCAGGTAAATAATTGCAGATTTGAAATTCCACAGACATAGGACTTGGCTGGAGGGAAGGTGACCTGATGCTTTTTTCTTCATATGGGTGAATTTAAATTTGAAAAAAAGAACAGGCCACTGCTAAACCACATTTTCTACCTTCCCAAAGATTAGCAGTTGGTGTTTGCAGCACATTGTCAGAGTAGTTGTAGTTTTATTGTAGTATGTCTTAAGCTACTATCTTTCAAACTTATCTCGTTGTTACCAGCTTTTTTTAGAGTCTTTACAGATCCTCTGCACTTCATCCTAAACCAGCTGGTCCATTCAAACTGGTGAGGTGGGAATTCCTACCACACAGGGATACCTCACCAGCCTGAACTGAGGTAGTTACCCATGGTCACAAAGCAGTTTAAGAAAAGCACATGGACAAAGCACAAAAGTAAAAATGAGACAACAGAACCTTAGAGATCTCACTGCACCAAGCTCCAACCCTGCTGCCTGAAGTTTGGAGACTCACCTGCACAGAGCAGGAGCCCCAGGAGAGGCCAGGACAGCTCCAACCTCATCCTTGTGTTCCTCCTTGTCTTGCTCTTCTCTACCACATCACACGGGCATCGCTGCGAGGCACGAGAGGACACGGCGGCTGTTCAAGGCCCACTTACAAGAAAGAGGCCCAGGATCTTTTCCCAGAATTGTTACTGGCAGTGCTGGGGGGGCTCCCAGTTCCCAGTGCCACAGTGAGCAGCAGAGGCAGCCCCGGGACACGTGTGGGGAAATGAGCCCAGGTCAGGAAGTGCAGAGGCTCAAAAGGTCTTCACAGGACGTCACTGGCAGCGAGGGGTGGCTGCTCTGCACCAGCCTGGCCAAGCCTCAGGACAGCTCCTGTAGCTGCCCTGGGAGCAGCAGGAGGAAGGAGCCGGCATTGGATTTGCGGTCAGGACCTTCCTGACAGCTTTTGGAAGTGAGTGTGTGTGTAATTCAGACTGCTGCAAACAACTTCACAAAGAATCATGGAAGGGTTTGAGTTGGAAGGGACTGTAAAGACCACCCAGTGCCACCCCCTGCCATGGGCAGGGACACCTTCCACCAGCCCAGGTTGCTCCAAGCCCCATCCAACCTGGCCTTGGACACTTCCAGGGATGGGGCAGCCACAGCTTCTCTGGGCAACCTGTGCCAGGGCCTCCCCACCCTCGCAGGGAAGGATTTCTTCCTAAAATCTAATCTAAAGCTACTCTCTTTCAGTTTGAAGGAGATCCCAAGTGGAAGTGGCCGGGCCCCACTAGAGGGGGCTCCTGCCCCGGCCAAGACCTCTCGGAGGGGATGATCCCTCCAAAGCCGGGCTCGGGGCAGGCACAGATCGCCCATGGGACCGGGGCAGGGGGATCCTCGAGTTCCTCTGCTGTGCTGGGAAGGCTTTGAGAAACTCATCTTTCATCCCGTTACCGAGAGCCTGAAGGAATTTCCCTTTCCAGCAGGGATTCTGGCACGGGCACAGTGGGAACACGCTGCCTGCCCATCTCCCTCTGCTCCAAGCCTACAGGGGAGCCAGAGCTGCTCCAGTGTGGTGAGAATAGTGCGGATTTGGGGGCACAGGTCCAGGGCAGACATTCCAAGTCATCCAAGTCTCTCTCCTTTCCCAGGGTTCTCCACGTTCTGCACCTGGCACACACCTCAAGGGACTCCTTCCCAGATGCCTGGAGGATGGAGCTGGCTCCTCACTCCTTCCCAGGTATTCACCATTTACTGACATGGCTGAGCCATCCACAAACACCTTCAGGCAAATTTTCTTTTAGGTGCACAACTACCTCCCACAAGAGGGGAGTGGTTTCAGGTGGAAGCTGGGAGGAGGAAAGATTGCAACACAAAAGAGCAAAGGAATATGGGAGGGCGAAGAAATTAATCTTACCTTGAGAATCTCCCTGTTTTACACCCAGAAGTGACTGGTGCTGCCGCACCTTCCCACTGTGCCCGGGCCGGGAGTGCTGACTCCAGCACTAACAGCACCCAGGTCTCCTTGCAGGCCAAGCTGGGAGGAAGGAATTTGCCTTGCTGTGCCGGGAAAACTTTGAGGAACTCGTCTTCCGGGCAGTTTTCGCGAACCTGAAGGGAATTTCTCTCGACACGTGAGCACGGACGGGTGTCCCCGATGCGCGGCCGCGCCTGGGCGGGTGCTGCCCTCGTCCTTGGGGCGCAGCTCCCAGGTAAGGAAAGGAATCCTGCCCCTGCCTGGCCTCGGTGCCATCCTGCCTCTGCTCTTCCCATCCCTGTTATCACGAAGGCTGACACTTTTCTCCCGTACTTGTGCTGCGGTTCTTTCTCTCCGGGGGTCGCTGGGAGTGACCCGAAGTGGTTTGAGTTTCGTCACGAACAGGTTTAGGCGTGTTCGAGCTCCTTCTGAGCTCAGGTTACAACGCCTTTTTCTCTCCTGCCGGGAACCTGAACTTCAGTCCAAGACTTTTTTTTTTTTTTTTTCCCCTACCTTTGTTCCTAAACAATCAGAGATTGTTCAGGAGCCCTGGGTTCGGATCCTTTACACAGCAACGATTCCAGGCTGACAATAACCTCGCTTGAATTTTCAGTGGTTTATATCAAAACACTGGATTTTAAGATTAGCACATCCCCTTTTCCAAAAGCATCAGCTCACGGATGTAATCTGTCTGGAAAAAAAAGTACTTCAGACTTATTTCCCACAGTTTCTCTTCTTTAAAGGCGTTTAAAAGATTTGGCACTTAATCTTTGGATGAGAAACATGATCCCTGCCAGTGAAGCTTTTCAAATGCGAATGCCTTCAATGTTTTCAAATATTTTCCCCTTTGAGATTAGAGATTATTTGGAAGGAAGTCTTTGGTTATAAATTACTTTCAAATACGTCTTTATTATAAAGCCAGATTTTACAACCTTAGATAAGCTTTTTTGGCTTGGATCATACTGGGGCAAGCTAACTTCCTAAAGTGACAGGAGATGATTAATAATTCTTTTCTTTTTCCACAAGCAATCCTTTGGTTTTCCTGTTTCATTTTCCTCCTTTCTGTGCCTTGCTGCTCCCCCTCTTGCTGGTTGTCCCTCTCTCAGGGCAGCACCGAGTCAGTGATGCTCACTTATTTTTGAAGCAGCAGCTGTGGTGCTTTGGTTAACAGAGGATGTTTCTTTGACACATTTACCTTGAGAATCCCTCTGGAGTTCTTCAGCCTGACTGTGTTTGACTTGCAGTTGTCCAGCTGGGCTATTAACCCTCCAACAGGCCCTTCCTACATCACTAAGAGCAGTTTTCACTGTGCTGTGTATGATGCTGAGGGTACAAAGTGTATAAAGAGCGTGGGAAATAGCAGTTGACTGGGTCTGAGCAGGATGGAATCTGCAGGATCAACCCATTCAGGAACTACCTCTGTGCCTGAGACAATCACTTCCAGGGCTAGATAGGGCTCAGACTAAACACTGATAAGGAGCAGTGATGAGTTCACACCTGGACACTGCTCATTCCCTGTGTTTTCCCTGCAGCACTTTGGCTGGCAGCAGCAGTGGAAGTTTACACTTCCCAGGAGGTGGTTGCTGTGAACGGCACAAACCAGCGGCTGAAATGCACCTTTTCCAGCAGCAGCCCCGTCAGCCCCCAGCTCTCAGTGACCTGGAACTTCCAGCCCGAGGACCTGAGCTCCCACGAGCCGGTGAGTGAGATCTTGACTCCCCGTTCCAAACTGGTTTGCCCCAACAAACCAGCCCCAGGGCCCAGCACTGGGTGAGCCCAGGGACTGCAGCAGTTCCAGGTGTGGGGTTGGGCACACACACCTGAGACCCACAGCTATGGACACTGGGGCCTTTTCTCTGTCACCTCTTGTGATTAATCTGAGCAGTGAGGTCTGTTCATAGAGCCTGGCTGAAGAACATTCTCGTGCTCAGCTTTGGGTGATCAGGGTTGAGATATCTGTGCCCTGATGAAGCTGTGCCCGCTGACACCACAGCCCTGTCTCAGCTGACACCCTGCACCTGGCAGGACTTGCAGTGCACAGGAGTCTCCAAGGTCCCTCCCAGCCTGGGCCATTCTGTGTTTCTGTGATCCCTGCAGGTATTTTACTACCTGAAGGAGCCCTACAAGCCTCCTTCGGGGCGCTTCAAGGACCGGGTCACCTGGGATGGGAATGTGGAGCGTAAGGACGTGTCCATCATCATCTGGAACCTGCAGCCCACCGACAATGGCACCTTCACCTGCCAGGTGACAAACTGGCCAGATGTTTATGGCTCCATTGGGGAAGTGCGACTCCGGGTTGTGCAGAAAGGTGAGAGGCCAAGAACCATCCCCAGAGGTCTCGGGAACTTAACCAGTTCCCAGGTTTGGGGAAACTGTGGTAGAAAAGGGGTTGTAAGTGTAAAGCATGAGGGTGGTTAATGGCTACAGGGGAAAACAGGAGCCTAAGGAAAGGTTTTATTCACAGATGGAGGGTCCCAGCTTTGTTCCTCCCACCACAGCCCCCCGTGTGTCCCTCTGGTTCATTTCCCTGTCTCTCTCCACACAGTGAGTTTCTCAGAAATCCATTTCCTGGCCGTGGCCATCGGATCTGCTTCTGTCCTGATGATCAGCGTGGTGATAATTGTGATTATCTGCCGACAGCGCCGCCAGAAAGCGCAGGAGAAGAGGGCTGAGGTGCCAGACACTGAACTGTAAGGACAGAGCAGGGAGGGAAGGGCTCCTGGGAACACTTGTCCAGTGTGTCTCTGTGGCTCTTTGGAATTACTGGCTTGGCCCCTGCACTGGGCATCTACAATGCAAAGCTGCCAACACAATTAGTGATAATTGGCAGGTAAAACCCAGTCCCCTGGGCCTGGCACCGTGGTCACCATACGTGTAACACACCTATCTTACCACATAACTCCTTATCTGTGCCGTGTGTGACTCAGAGCATCCTGACACTGAGTGCGGCTTTTTTTTTCTCCCCTTTCTTTTAATATCAGTAAAGAAAAGGAGAGCCTGAAGATGAGAGAAGAAAAGGAAGCCAGTCCATTAGAAGACTGAAGGTCTAATTGGTGTATACAATGCAGGTATCCATCTCTAATTAGTGTCTTGGTGCTACTGGGGACTTTCTAAGACAGGTTTCCTCAGGTATTTCACTGCTATTCCCAGTCAACAGGCCATGGGTGCCATAAGCAGAAAAAGCTGAGGCCACAGTAACACTTTGCTATTGGGGTTCTTTCAGAGAGAGACTCACAGAGAGCTGAAGAGGCAGTGGAGAGAAACTGCCTCCTAAATGTACAAGAGATTTCTCCTCCCTGGTGTTGAGGATCATTTGTAGGAAAGCTGTTGTTGCTGCTTCCCATGACATTCCTGTTTTGTGGACAAAGAGGAATGAATTAATTTCCTCTTGCCAGTTTTGAATCTGCTTCTTTATTCATTGAATCTTTATTGTTCAAAAACTGCTGCAGGAAGACTGGAACTGTTTCCATATTTGCTGGTCTTTGCTTAAACATTTCAGCATAACTTTCACCCGCTCAGTTTCTGAGGTCAGCAGTTGCCTCTATTATTTTTGTTTTCAGCAATAACCCTGAGTAATGAGTGTTTGTTTTTCTTATAACCTCTCTTCTTAGGTACTTCCAAAGCAGATGGGGAAAGCTTGTAATTTCGGTTGTTAGAACAAAGCTGAATTACAGACGCCTCACGCTGTGAGTGTGGTACCTCTGCTCGACCTGAAATTCTGGCAGGGAGAGAGGGCGACACTGCATGAGTTGTGAATTCCCTTCAGCAAAGCAAAGCAGGAGGAACTTGCCCCACGAACAAGGAACTTCACCTTCACACCTGCAGAACACAGAGAAAGTTGCTCTGGAGGTGAAAAGATGCCAAAAGATTTGAACAAAGCGCCAAGATGTCTGACTTGAGCTGGGGTTTTGGAAGTGTTTGAGCAGATGCACTCTTGCACCTTAAAAATCACAACGTGCCTTTGTGTTGCCCTGCTTTTCCTCCCCCTGACATCACAAAAACAAAGACTGACCAGTGAGGGAGCAGAGGAGCAGCCACTTGCTTCAACAGATGTACTTTAAATCTCTTTTCTACTTTAAATGGACGGTGTTGGAGCTGGGCAGTGCGTGCTGTTTGTTATTGGGGGTAACACTCACCGGTCAGTGTGGTTTTCATATCCACCTCTTGCAGCTTTGGGGGGTTTTGTAACTCTGGGGGATGAGGTCACTGCCTTCTATAGCTCCCCTCCTTTTCCTTCTCCCACTCCCAGCACTGCCCTGCATTCCCTTCAGCTCCAGCCCCATCACCCCTTCCTTCTAAGCTGGGTTGCTTCTTTCCCCCACTCAGCAGCCTTACAGCCAGTCACAGGCACCCCAAAATTTTGTCCAGCAGTGTCTCTGAGCTCAGAGATGTCCCTGAGCAAGTGATGCTTGGTGGTGTGACATTCCACTCTGTCTGGTGCTGCAGCAGCAGGGGATTGGGATTCCAACAACAGCAGCAATATCCCACTTCCTCCAGGTGCTGTTTATTGCCCAGGTGACCCCCAGCACACCCCACCCCTGCCCTCACTTAGCCCACACCCTGTCCTCACACAGGTTTAATTTAAGGCAAGGGAGGCCCTGGAGGGTGGAACCTGCAGAGCTGTAACGGTTTTTAACCAGCCCCAAATCAAAACAGAGCCCTGTTTGTTTGAAGAGTGTCTTTATGGCTTTATAACCCGTGATTTGACAGCCACGTTACCTGTGTGTGTGTGTGTTTTCATTTCCAACCACCTGTGTCATAAATAAAGGCACTTTGCTGAGAGCCCTGATGGTGAGTAGGGGGTTGTGACCCGGGACCCCCCCCAGTTCCAGGCACCTCAGATGAGCGAGTTTGCACCCAAAAAGTGCCGAGGAGGCATTTAGGGGCTGACCCCGACGCGGGGCTGGGGAGTTTGGGGTGTCCGGACCCTGCGTTCAGCCCCCGGCTCGGGCCCCCGGGTGCGCCCAGGTGGGGGCGGCCATTTTGGGGCTGCCCCGCCCTCACCTGCGCCAGGTGAGCGCCATGTTCCGGGGCTGAGCCCAGCAGGGATGCGGCTCCGAGGGGCCGCCGGGGCCGGTGGCTGCCTCCTCCCGAGGGGGCTCCTGCTGCTGCTGCTCGGTAACGGGGCGCTCCGGGGGCTGGGGTGGGATGGATTGGGACGGGATGGGACGGAAGGGGCGCTGCTGGGGGGG
>VYXB01010299.1:905424-973691 GCA_013397135.1 Pachyramphus minor | reverse complement strand
TGGGGGGCTCGGGAAGGGGCTGTTCTGGGGCGGTGGATGGTCCATGGGGCGGTGGGGGGCTCGGGAAGGGCCGTCCCGGGGCGCTGGAGGCGGCGGGGAAATATAAACCCGTTCGTGCTCCTTCGGAGCCCGCCCAGCAGCGGAATAAGGTGCGACCATCAGGGCAGAACTTCCTGTACGGTGCTGCCGTCTCCTCCTTCCTGAGCCGGGAGCGGGAGGCTTGGGAAAGGCAGGAGGTGAGAGAGTAGGTCATGGAGGTTGAGTGCTTTCCATGGAATTGCATTGTGGAGGGTGTAATTATTACCCTGCTTTAGCCTTTGGATTGTGGCTGACCTGCACATGTGTTGATAGTTTTGGGACATCCTGTGCCTCACTGGTAACAAGAAATTAATCCTTGCCTTTTGTGCCTGTTCCATCAGGTGTCTGCAAAGCTCTTTCGCTGGAAATTAAGGCCAGTCCTAAAGTGAGAGCTGTGGTTGGTGAGCAAGCCCTGCTGAAATGCTCATTCAAATCCAGTTCCCCCATCACTGAGAGCCTCGTGGTGTACTGGACATACCGACCCCTCGCTGGTGGCCAGATGGAGACAGTGAGTGGAACAGGGAGGCTTTTTCTGGTGGAGTCTGACCAGGCCTCTGTGCTTGCTGAAAATCTGAATTTTCTGTTTGTTTTACTGAGCTGCTACATCACTTTGTGGCTTGGGACTCACTGTCACCTTCTTTCCCGTGTGAAATTCCCTTGGTGTTCTTTGGGGGAAAAAATATTCTATGTAAATGCAAAATAGCATAATGATGATAAAGCAGATAAATTTTGGGAGTTGCTACAAGTGTTGCATTGTGCACTGTAGCTGTGTAGAGTATGACTGTAAAGATCTGATTGGCAGCCTTGTTTCTCTTGCATAGGAAGTATTCTTTCTGACCTCTTAATGTGTGTTCCTTCATGATTTCAATCCAAAACAGCATTTGTCTTTGCTTTCTGGTTTTATTGGCACAACTGTTGCCTTTGCCTCCCTTCAGGTATTTCATTACCAGTCCATTCCATACCCAACAACAGTGGGAAAGTTCAAAGACAGGATATCCTGGGTCGGGAATGTTGCCACTGGTGATGCTTCCATTGCTATCCAGAGCTCCGAGATGAGTGACAATGGGACATTCTTCTGCAGTGTGAAGAATCCTCCAGATGTATACCACAACATCCCCCAGACCGTGCTGGTGGTTACAGAGAGGGGTAAGGCTCCATTTTCATGGCTTGGCCTCATCTGTGGGACAGAGCTGCACTGCAGCTTTGTCGGGGTTCTGGAAGTCTGAGCATCACATGGAAAATCTTCCCTGGAGTTCCATGCTAAAGTTTCAGCAAGAGTTACCTCAGCCCTGCTTTCTCAGCTCAATACATTGAGAGCTATTGAATTTATTTGGGGCAGGAGGGGGCAGAGGGAGCTGTGGCGATAACAGAAATCAAGAGTGTCCCCTTTGTTCAGCAGTTTCAGCCTCCCCATATTGCAGTGGAACAAGCTGAACATTGAGGAAATACAGGCCTAAAAATAACACCCACATCACAAGCACTGACTGTCAGTAATACTCCATTTCCTCATCTGCCCTGCGTGCCAGACCTGCCCCAAATCTGCAGCTCAGCCGTGCTGATAGAACTGTGTCGTGACCTGCCTTCCTTTGTAGTTCCTCACATCCAAAGCCCCCTCCTGGGCTGGATTTGTGGGGGAATTTGGTGGCAGGCTGTCTCCAATCTGCCAGCACTGTGCTTCTCATGAGAAGGCCACCAAGCTGTGTCCTGGGTGCAGGTTTGTCCCAGAGGCTTAGGAAAGCTCAGTCTCCCTTTATTTCCCTGTATTTCACTGCTGGCACGGGGGTGTCTCCCCACAGGCCTCTCCTTCCAGCTGACCTCAGCAGCACTGCTCTCCATCGCCGTGTTTCTCCCTTCCACCATCGTGGTCGTTCTGCTGCTGGTAAGGACGGGAAGGAAATTCAGAGTGCAAAAGGAGAAAAGGAAAGGCGGCTACAAGAAATCCTCCATCGAGGTGTCTGATGAGTAAGTTCTGGCTGCAGCCTAAAGCCTGTATTTCCACTTTGGCCTGTTGGCACAGACCACAGTGCTCAGTGTCTCGGTTCAGTCACTGATTCTGCTTCTCCATGAGCATCATTCAGCACTCAGAAAGCTTTGGAAAACCCCTGTGGAGCATGAATCAAGTGCTGTACATCCCCTTTTTCTGTCATTCACGTGAGCCACGGAACAGAAGCAGTTGAGGGTTAGCTTGTCTTTCACTTCTGTAATGGGATTTATTTCAGCCTGAGTCAGCAGGATATTTTGCCAACGTGGGCTTTATGTGTTACATTTTGGTATGAAGTATCCATAACATCAAAAGAGACCCAATAATGCTACCTGGTTCCCCTGTGGTGGCCTGAGCACAGATGCCAGGTACTGAAAGAGCCTTGGAGACTGAATTCCCCTCTGCACTGGAGAGGATTCTGCTCTGGAAGGGTCAGAAGTGAGAACAGCCAGGTTAACAGTGCTGCTGCAGGAGCTGCACCTGGCTTTTCAATGAATCCAGGACTGCAATCCATCGCAGAATGAGGTTTTACTGCAGTATTTCAGTGTTCTGATTTGTGCTTTGAGATTTGCCAGCCAAATAGCAACTCTTGTTTTCTTCTTCGTGGCACTGACGTGAACTATCTGCCTTCAGAATGAGGGGCCTGACAGTCTTTATTCTCTTTGGTTCTGCTGTGCAGAATCAAAGGCTTTTCATCACAATGAAAAACCTTTGATTCCATGTGGTATAAATAGAATTCAGAGTCTGTAGGACTTATCAGTGTGTTTTGGGAGGAAAAGTCCAACCTAATCCTGTGCCTTTTCTGCAGGCCTGAGCACACAGAGAGCACTGGCTGCTCTGGGAAGCTCAAGGCGTGGTGTCTGAACTGTGTGGTAAGTGAAAGCTGGTGTTTTCTCAGTGGTTTGGCCAACTTTGATGCTCACAGGAGGTGCTAAGAGCAGCAGGGAGAGCTTGTCACAACCCCTCTGGATGGCCAGGAGGTGTCCCAAATGGCTGGGCTTGAGCTCCTTGTTTTGAGATCCACAAAATTGATTTTTCACGTGACTTTATTGAAACCAAAGCTCTTGTATTAGGATGAAGAACCAGAATTTAAGTGCAAACTGCTGTGTGGTTTCTCTGGAGGCTCTGCAGGACCAATCTGGGGGTTGGCAGTGGCACAGTGGGGAAGGGAGGCAGGGGGACACCTCGATGCACTCCTTGCAGAGGAGGTACAGCCCTGCTTCTCTTTTGGACACCTTCCTGCTTTGACCCTGTTTCCATTGCAACAGAAGGTTGCTAAACCCTCGTGGTTGGTTTGTTTGTTTGCTTGTGGCTTTTTGTTTGTTGTGCTTTGTTGTGTGTGGTTGTCTTCTAATTCTGCTGGTTCCCTTCCTGCCCCATCAGCAGCTCCTGTTAATCAGGAGCCTTGTGCTGAGAGTACTGAGTGGTTTTGCCACCTGCTGCCCTTGTTTCTGTGTGAGTCCTGTGTGCTGGACAGCCACAGCCACAAGTGTGGCACATTCCAGAGTAATTCATGTGTTTTCAATCTTTTCCCCTGTGTCCTACAGAGCAAACTTACCTGAGGCACCTTTGCATCTCTTATACACAGTCAGGACATATGCTAAGGAGCATTTAAATGTGTGTTGCTTGATTCACTGCTCTAATGCCAGTGATTTAAAATGTCCTAAATGCATGAGCCTTCAGACAGGCGTGTGCTGATGGTTTCTGTTAGATACAGAATGGAAAACAAGCACTTATGTAAGTTAAATATTAACTATTTACATTTCTACACAAGACACAGCAGTGTTGGGAACAAGGGTTTGGAGGGGTGCAGAAAGTAGGAAATGTTTTGTGCCAAAGGGGAAGTTGCCTTGGGAAGTGGAAAGGTGACATGTTGGGGAGCAGGGAGGGCCCAGGGGGAGAGATGGGAGAGGATGGAGCCCCAGCTTGGTGAGAGATGCTGTCAGGCAGTGGGAGATCTCAAAAGGTGAAAAATGTCTTCTCATCCTTTGAGAGGAGTCAAATTGGAATGATACAATCCTGCTGCTTTCATGTTGGGTATTGTGTCAGATTTGATTCTTTGCTCTGATATTGAAATATTTATCTGATCAGGTGTCTGAGAGTCCTGTCGCACTCACCTTAATGATTCTGCATTTTTGAGGTTTCTGTAATGTGCTTTTTCAGGCTTAATGTGTGTGCCAAACAATTAAAAAGGCAAAGCCATTGAGAAATCTCTTTGGGCTCAAAGTGACAGGAGTGTCAGTGAGATTTCCCTTGTAGAGCTGAGGAGTTTGAGTGAGTTTAGAGCTGGGAGCTGCAGATCTGGCTCGTGGGGACGCCAGCAGGTGACTCCTGTGGTTGGAATTGCAGACGGCTGGGCTCTGAAAATAAGTGGTTGCTGTAGCTGAAAAAACAATAATTTGTGCTGCTCTCTGCAGGGATTGGTGGTGCTTTTGCTTTGTGCTGCACTTTATGGCTCATCTTTGGTTTGAACTTGAGCTGCTGCTTCTCTTGAAACGCTCTTCGTGTGTTGGTGGTACTGTGGTGACTGGTCTGTGAGAAGTCAAGCAGATTCAGCTGCAAGTGCTTATACGTTCCCATAGATACATTTGCATACATGTATTCCAGTGTTTGTGTAAGTCCTCTGGCATGTTCAAGCACAGCAGCACCTTGGGAAAGTGTTTGGGCTCTCGTCAGAGGCTCAGCATTTTGCTGAACCCATCACTTGACTCATGTCTTCACACACAGTCTCTGTTTCTCTCCCCATGCTCCCTGTTTAGGACACGGATGAGGAAGATCCATACTGATGAAAGGCTAAGTCTGTGGAGAAAGAACAAAAAATGACAGCACTGAAAATCATGGCTAGGTACTTCTGAAGGCTGCTGGATAACCAGTGCAGATGGAAGGGCTTTTTCTGTTCTTGGTAGATTGGAAGAATGATGCTGCTGGCATAATTCACTTTTATTTAAGCACAAAACAATGATTTTTTTGAAAATCCTTCTAATTTATTGGGGAAAAAGAAAATGTCTTCACCTCACCTGTGCAGTGCCTACAGAAGCCTCAGTGCTTACAGCTGTACAGGCTGTGTCCTCCCAGCCCTCTGCCATTGTGTCTTGGTTCACTTGCAAATTTGGGAGGTTTTGGTGACAGCCCTCCTTTCCTGAGCCCTTTAAACCCACTTTTCTGAAGAACAGGCTGCTCCAGACTCTCCAGGCTGGTCATCCTTGGGGACTGACGACGTCTATTCTCAGTTTCTTTGGAATGGATTTGCTGGTGACCCAAACCTGTTTGAAAGGATATTCTGCCATCCTGGGAGCGAAGAGAACCTACTGCTTTTTGACTGTTTCTTGGTTTCATCAGCTGCATCACTGGCTGCATCTCCTTCACCTTGTAGAGGTGAAGCACAATTCATAGAAAACAAATCGTTTCTTTAATCAGAAGTGCAAATGGGGACTCTGTACCTGGGGACACACAACCCCATCTACCTCAACCATGGACTCAAGCACTGCCCAAACCAATGTTCTTTTTGCAGTAGTTGTTTTTCTTCCTCTCCTTGGTACCATTTTAGGGAAATGGCCAATAGTGCAGCTTCCCCCAAGGAAGAGCAGAGTCTTTCACCAGCCTTGTCCCTTCATGAATGACAAAGAGCAGTGGAATCCATGTCAGCTGCATCCCTAAAGAGCTGCTGTTTGCTGCTTCCTTCCTGTGTGTGACATTGGTCAAACGTTCTCCTTTTACAGACGTGGCACAACATTACTGCTGGTTTTGATGTGCCATTACAAATAAACTGCTTTATTTCATTTTGGCCTGTGGATAACTTTATTTGGTTAGATATGATTGAACTCATAAAACTGCCATCCTGAGCTGCTGCTTGGGTATAAAAATTGTCATGTGGCAATGGGTAAAGGGAGCAAATTTAACCCAAAAGGGGACAGGTCCCCCTTTGGCAGCTCTGTGCTGGCTGCAAGTTTCAGGTGTGTTAAGTTCCTGACTAAGAAGCAGGTCAGCTGTAGATTTGCATCTCTAGATAGAGAAATACATCTTTCTCCTGCCTACTATAAAATAATATTTAAAATGTTTGTGCTTCCTGGTCACACAATGCCTCCATGGGTCAAAAGTTTCCAGAGAAAGGCTGCTGGTGGGATCATGCAGCCTGGAGGGAAGTGGCTTTGTTGTTCCACTCTGAGGTTGCACATCACGCAAGTTCTTGGTGAAAATGAAAGACTTGTTTGCTGCAAAGTGTTTCCCTTCAGCTGTGAGTCCTTTGCAAACAACAGGCTGGATCCTGGGCAAACCTTTCTGGTGCAGAGCTGAGCTGCCAGTGGAGGAGCCCTGGTGTAGAGCCTGAGTGAGGCTGAGCTTTCTCATGCTTTGTTACCCACGTGGAAATCTCTTGGTGTACCATTAAAGCCACTGATACTGGAATAGAGAACAGTAGTTGCTTTGGTGTTTCAGAGAAAGAGGAAGGGTGAAAAGGGGCTTTCAGAGTGGCTGGGGGGGTGTGCAGCACATAAAAGTGGTGTCTGGTGGGTGTTTCTGGAGAGAACAGCTGGGGCAGGAGTGTTCTCAGGGGTCCCTCAGCCCATGAGGTGCCTGCTGGGTTGGGGCTCCTGGCAGCACCAGCAGAAAGTACAACAGAGTTACTCAGTGTTGCCTCATCAGGACAAGATCCTGCAGCAAGGATGGTTCTCTGACCAGCTCTGATCCCCAAAAACAAACCAGGGGGAGCACAGGTGGTGTGCCAGGAACCTCTCCATCCTTGCCTTCCCACATAGTGACTGGTCAGGTTGCTCTGCCACAGTGGAAGGACTGGGACTGAGCCACAGTTTGTACCTGTGAGGTGTTTTTTCCTGAAGCTGCTGCATCCCCATCATCTCCTCTCAGGCAGGATGCTCCTGCCGTTGTTGTCACCTCTCTGTTGCAGCCCTTCCACGTTCTGATTTGTTAATCTACTTCCTCTTGCTTGTGAAAGTGGTCACCAAGCTGGACCTGAGAGAAGGAACAAAGCCTGGCAGGAGAAATATCTTGCACATGCGACGTCAACACGATTTAGCAACTGGTTCAAATACTCCAAATTATTAGCAACCAATTCAGATACTCCAAGTCTGCCACTGAAGAACTCTTCATGCAAGACAAGTTGACTGCCCCAAGCCACACTGGGTGAGTACTTCTTTGCCATAATATTTACTTCTTTTTTTTTTCCTTGAAAAGAGAACAGGGGACTCAGAAGTGCTGGGGATTCAGGTGCCACGTGAAAAAGTAGGGAAACGTGAAGGCTGTATGGTATCTGCATCTTTTTTTCCCCCCAGTCTGTTTGGTAAAGGTGTCCTAGATGTGTCAGCACCACAAGATACATAACAGTAACAGCAAGGGTGAGTGGGTGCTGTCTCCAGCTGGTGCATCACAACACCCACAGACTGTGTCACAGGGGGAGACCCTGCAAAGATGTGTTCCCAGAGAGGAGCAGAGTTTATTCTCAAAAACAGGGTAATAAATCCTGAAAGGACTTGCTGAGCTCTGGAGCTGAGCAGGAGTGGGGCTGTGTGTGGAGGTCATGTGTGCACCAGTGTGGGCTGTGCAGCAAACTGTGTCACAGCAGAGCTGCAACAGCACAGCCCAACCACAGCTCATCCCTCCAGCACCACAGACCTGACCCCTGGGGGGCCCTGTGCTTTGAAAGGCAGGTTTGAGACGATTGCAGAAGGTGTGCTGCCACTTTGCAGGATTTTTGTGTGTGGAAAAGGGAGGGTGATCACAGGCAGAGGGTTTTACATCTCTGGCTGCAAAGCTGTAGTGACTTTCTCAGCCTGGAACGGACCCATAGGTACCCAGTAGCTAATTCTGGGCCTGTAATCCCTGCCTGAGGCTGGTCTAAAGATCCTCTCACTTGCACCATGAAGCCACCAAGATGTCAGAGATGATTCATCTCTTGTCTTTCTGTTTCTGCAGCAAAAATGCCTGTGCTGGAAAACACATGGTGGTAATGGCAGCCTCAAATCCAACTGCAACATGCAGGTTCTCCAGGCAGGAGAGCTTCTCTCAGTAACTTTGTGCCCTTAAATGTGTTTAGCATTTTTGGATGGGCGTGTCTGGGAATCATGGAGCAGGGACACAGCAAGCAGGGTACTGACTTTGCCTTCCTTTTAACACCAGTTGGCATACTGCTGATGATGGCAGCCAGTCCTTCCTTGGGCTGCAGGATATATCCATGAGGTGTAGAAAGGAAATGTCAGCTTTCTTTTGAGAGATGTGCAGCAGGTCGAGCTGAATCCAGTGACCAAACATGGCACTGTCTGAACAGAGCCCGAGAGGCTCCAGCAGAACCTCCCTCCATGTGCAGCACCCTGAGGCAGGGGGGTTAGTCCTGGAGAGGAGGGGGGTCTGTGTTTTTGGAACCAAACTTGTCTGATTCTGTGATATTTAAAACATCCCACTGCTCTGTGAGCAGAGTTAACACCTGTGAACATCTCAGCTCAGATGTCAGAGGCTCGACCCCCAAAGCACCGGAAAGATTCACCACTTAGGGGGAAAAAAAAGGGGGTTAGGCTGAGCCCTTTCCCCCACACTTGCTCTTCCTGCCCAGGGCTCAGAGCAGTCTCACAAACCAGAGCCCTGGTATCTGCCATGTGTGCTTGGCAGAGTTTCAGGCTCCCAGCTTGAGAGGCTGCACATCAGGCAGCAGAGCCTTTCTGGAACCTCGAGCTGGTGGCAAGTTGTTGGTGTCCTGCCCCAGGGGAGACTGATGCCTGTGTCACCTCTGCTGTTCCTTTCAGAATAAGATGAAGGTGTTGCTGAGCCTGACTCTGCTGTTAGCATGGCTGGGTAAGCTCTAAGTTTTATTTACCTTGCCTTCTTTCCCCTCTGCCTTTGCTGTAAGATCTGGGTACCAGTGACTCCTCTGGTCTCTGGGTGCTGCATCTTCCCTTCCTGCAGACCTCACGTTTATATGGGCTTCGAATTGCAATGGCATCCCTGGATGTGTCTTGTACTTAGCCAGGCTCCAAGGCCTTGAAAGAAGTAGAACAACTTCACCAAGTCTAAATACAGGGAAAGGTTTCCAAGGTATTGATTTTGGCTCTGCTCGAGGCAGCTCAGCCCTTGGTCTTCTCTGCTGGCAAGGATTTGTCATTACGGCTCTGGAGCTGGTCACCACCAAAACAACCTGTTTGGGAAGCACTGTGCATTTATTATTTACAGGACATCAGACAAGCACTTGGTGCTTGGCCAGAGCCCAGCCCTCTGTGGCTTGTGGACAGGCTGAGCAGAGTGGCTCAGACATGAGGACAAGCCTACCTGTCAGAGCAGCTCCCCGCTGAATCAGCTCCCCTAGTTCTCAACAAACAGCTGCCAGAGCCTCTCCTTCTAGTGCCAGTGCAGGCTCTGGAGCATGCAGGGTGTCTCTCAACGAGCTCCAGAGGCATTTTCTGGCCCACTTTTTTCACAGAATCGTTTAATTTGGAAGAGACCTTTAATGCCCTTCCTGCTGTGTGCTCTGCAGCCTGGCGTGCCAGCAGCTGCTTCATGCTGGTTGTGTCAGCTCTGTGCTCTTTGATCTTCCTCTCTTTTGGTTTTTCTTTCCCACTGTCCAGCTTCTCTAGAAACTCCAAACTGTAGTTATGTGGCCAGACAAGTACAAGCACAGGTCTGGAGTCTGTGAGCAAAGGGGAAGGAAGCCAAATGGGCAGGTTGTGAAGGAGGAACTGAAATCCGTGTGAAGCAGCTGAATTGCCCCTGGCCTGGCACAGATGAGGGCAACACAGGTTCTCCCAGCCAGTGACTCACAGGAACAGCCCTGCAGGAGCTTCAGGCTCTGGCTCCGAGGCATTGGAGGGCTGGGGTTGTGCTTCCCGACTTCCCTTGTGCGCGGCTTGTCCGGCTCTGGCGGCGGGAGGATGTGCTGCCCCACATCCCAGGCACGCCAAGAGCAGGGGTCAGGGAGAGGCTTTGCCTCCGGACTGGTCAGTGCTGTGAGCCCCAGGCTCACCTGGAGAGGAGATAGCGATGGGGACAGGCAGGCTGCCCCTGGCCGTGCTCCCCGGGCTCATCCTGCTGTCCTTGTCCCCGGCAGAGCGATGCGGAGGGTCTGGCCGGGTGTTCACAGAGCCTCAGCTCCGAGCTAGTGCTGGGGACTCTGTGCTGCTGCAGTGCCGCTTCCTAGACCTGGAGAGCAAGGGCTGGACTGTGACCAAGGTGGACTGGATACTCAAAGCAGGGGCTGGCACACAGGTGGGTCAGGATCGGGGGGTGGGTGGTGCAGCGGGACACGGGGGCTGTGGCAGGGGAGGGTGGGCGAGGGGAATGTGGGGAGGATGTGGGAAAGCCTGTCTGCCTGGTCCAGGCCATAAGAGGGGGAAGGTTCCACGAGGGGAGGAAGGTTTCCCGTGTGGTGGTGGGACAGCTCCACCACTCCCCGTGGCTGCAGGGGAAGCACCACACTGGGTGCTGCATCCTGGGGCTTTCCAGGAGTGCAGGGGGTGAGCTGGGTTCGGTGGGAGAGGGGAGAGGGAGAGAGCAGCTTCTTGCTCCATGGGGAGAGGGAGAGAGCAGGGACCTGCGGGCTCTTGAGGAGGGAAGGCTCACGGGGCAGTGCCCTTGCTCTGGGCTCCCTTGACCTGACGCTGTCTGTGCCCTGGCAGGAGGAGATGGTGTTTTTTTACTACAGCGACCGTGGGGTCCCTGTGGGCCGCTTCAAGAACAGGGTGCAGTGGGAAGGGGACCTCTCCCGCTGGGATGGCTCCATCCGGCTGCGGGACCTGCACGTGAACGACAGCGGCACCTACGAGTGCGAGATCCGGCTGCTCCTGGTCAGCAGCATCTTCAAGAACAGCACGGTGCTGCACGTCAGCCCCCCGGCCCAGAGAGGTGCGTGCTGTGCCCTGTCTGCCCCCTGCACCCTCGTGCCGAGGGGCTGCAGAGGCCCTGGAGGCTCTCAGACCTGCCAGGGTGCCATCCCTGCCTTGGTGTCTCCCCAGAGGGACGAGGAGCAGCGGGTGCCCAGGAGGCTGTGCCCACGAGGGACTCAGGGTTTTGGCCGGCGGTGGTGGGCTGTGGCTGTGTGGCCGTGGTCGTGGCGTTCCTGGCTGGACTCTGCGTGAGGAAGAGGTACCAACGCTGGCTCTGGGGTCATGGGGCTGAGCAAAGCACCTCCCTGCACCTCCCTGTGCTGGTGTCCCCAGCCAAGCCCCATGTGGGGCAGGCTCCCAGCTATGAGGGTTCAGCCTCCTGCTGCCATCTAGTGTCACTCTGCCCTGGCCGGTCCCCCCTTGGCTCCCAAGCCCTCTGGGCAGGGCCAGCAGCAAGGATGGCCTGGCTGAGGCACTGCAAAGGGATTCCAGAGTCCTGGGAGAGGGAGGGAGGGACAGGAGGGGCAGGCAATGCTTCTCGCTGGAGATGATGACGCTGCTGTTGCCTTCCCACAAGGTTTGCAGGCAACACGGCCCTGGAGAGGATTGGAAACAGCAAGAGCAAAGCAGAGGTGAGAGCTGAGGCTGGAGGGGCCACTGAAGTTGGGTGTGGGGAGGCCAAGGGAGGGGATCCCACACTGGCCAGGCACGAGATGCCATTCACTGCCCAGAAGCAGCCATGGCTCTGGGTGCCTGCCCTGTGATAGGGTCAGGCAGCCCTTGTGTGTTTGGGGACTGCCCAGTTCCAAACATCCCCATCTCTCCCTTGCAGGAAGCACTTTACTGCTCAATCCCTGGAGCTGAGATACCCAAGGCTGAACAGGATGCCAAGAAGAAGAGGAGAGCAGAGGACACCTACATCACCATGGTGAGGAGCGGGCAGCTGCTCTGAGCAGGCTGGTGTGATCCCCCACATCACTGCCCCCTTGCCAGGGTCATGACATCCAGGCCTGACCCCTCACTCCCTGTGCCAGACAGCAGCATCCCTTGCCCCCTGCCCCTCCAAACAGACCCTGGTACCTGTGGTGACACTCACACCCTGTCCCTTGCTCCGGCAGCATCCCTCCCGTTGCCGGGAGAACGGCGTCTACGTGGAGCTGTCCAAGAGGATGATCCCGGCAGAATGGATGGCAGAGGGGACACAAGGTGATGGACAAAGCCAGGAACCCCACAGCAGACCAGAGGAGCCGCTTCCCTGGGCTCCAGAGCAGGAGAAATAGCCGTGCTGGAGGATGAACCCCTTAGCCAGGTGTGTCCAAGACACCTTTGTCGCTTTGGGTGGCCAGAACTGGTGACACTTCACTGTGTGCTCCGTGCCAGAGCACTTCTGGGGCATGACCCACCCCAGCTGTCTGCAGGGCACCAGGGGACACCTGTCCCTCTTGCCCCCTTGTCTCTGGAGAGGGCCACAGTGGGCGCAGCCTCCACGCTCCAGCTTTGAGCCTGGTCCTGACACAAGGATCTCCAAGGGGGGACATGCAGCAGGGGCCACTATGGTATGATTCTGAAGATAATAAAACTCAGGGAGTCTTCCCTGTTGCTGTCTTCATTTTACCTCTTGCTGAAGCATGTGATGTCCAAGTGTGCCAAAAGCTGCCTGGCCCAGGGCCTGGGAGCCCCTGCACCCACGTGCAGCCTTGCACAGGGCACCTGCCCAGCTGGGCCCAGGGAGCATTACAGCCAAATGGGCCACAGAGGGGGTCCCTTTGCAGCAGGACAGGGGTGGAGGGGAGCAGGACAGACCCCACAGGCAGTGTGTGGGTGCTCACACGTCTCCCTGCCCCAGCCCCGGGCCACGGGTGAGCACCCACCCTGTACCCTGGACAGGCAGCCCTGGCTGGGGGGAGCCCAGCACACCCCCCCAGGCCTCCAGGGCAGCATCTGAGAGGGTGCTGGCGCTGCTCCTGCTCTATATATAGATGTTTGACACCTCCAGGTGCGGAGGGAGCACTGGGGACCCTCCACCTCCCACCACTGCTGAGACTGCAGCGCTGCTGCTGCCTCCTTGGTTCACGTTGACACCCTGCTCTCTTTTCCTGGAGGGAAGCAGAGGGATGGGATCACAGCAGGAACCAGCAGCCCGAGCTGCTTTTGGGGTGTTGGAGGGTCACATATGACCTCTGCTGCCTTTGTGGGGTTGTGGGAGCTGCTGTGGCCGAGCAGAGTGGGCTCAGCCTGCCTGGTGTGCAGGGGAGCTGCTGTGTGTGCAGTGAGTGTGTTTGCTGAGCAAACTCTGATCCTTCTCTCCCAGCTGTCCTGGTTCCCCTGCTGAAGCTGGTCAGACAGCAGAGCCCTCTGCATCCCTCCTGCCTCGCTGTTGCCCCATCCCTTCCTCCCCAGGTGTGTAGGAAGCAAGATGTGCCCTGGCTCCAGGGCATCCCTTGCCCTTCTCCCCACTGATGCTGCCTCAGCAAACTCTACCTCCCTGTGTCCCAGGCCAGGAGAACCAGGGGGCTGAGCAGCTGCTGTCACTGGTCTCCATGAGGCCAGGTCCTCCCCTTCCTGCACTCACCTCTGCAGCCTGAGCCCAGGCTTGGAGTCTGGGGCCCACAGACTTCCCTGTCTGATGGTGCCAAGGGGGTCCAAGACTTTCTGTAGCCCTGTTACTGCTGGGCAGAGCTCCCTTGTCCCAAGGGCTGGGTGTTCAGGGGTGTTGCTGTGGGAGAGCATGCTGCTGGGGGGGATGGCAGAGCTTGGCACCCCTGGGAAGCGAGGGAGCTGCTCTTGCAGTGGCCTGGGAGAAGCTGGGTGAGCAGGAGAGCTTTTACCTGCTGCAGGTCACCTGCCTGTGGCAGTGCCTCCTCCTGGGCACACCGACCAGGCTGCTGTGCAGGCTGCCTCCTTGGGACCCTCTGCTCTTCCCAGCCTGGACCAGCCCCTCTGCTCTCCACCTGGCTCCAGGAGGGCATTTCCAATGTTCCCAGGCCCAGCTGAAGGGGAACTGCTGCCATGGACAGTGCAAGCAGGGCTGGTCACCAGCCTCCAGCAGAGCCTGGGGGGCACATCTGCACAGCCCCACTGAAACCAGGGGGGCTGCAGGGGCCAGGGGAACCTTCCCTGTGACACAGCCCACGAGGACAGCACGGAGCTGGAGTTGCCAGGAGCTGTCGCCTGCAGTTGAGGGGAAAATTTTTCCGCCCTCCCACTCCGCCGGCTGCAATCCACCAACCACAGCATTTACTGCTTTTTTTCGCCCCAGCTCCGCTCCAGCCATATTGGGCTGTGGAAATAAAGCGGCTCTAATGTTATATGTCACCTGCAAATAAACCCGGGCGTTCGAAAAAAACCCCTCCACCACCACCTCCAAAACCCACGCCAACACCACGTCCTCTCCACACACAAAAAATCCTCCAAAAATGAGCCTGGAAGCCTGGCTCCCGCAGCCCACCTTGTTCCTCACTGGCCTCACCTTGCTGCTGTCGCTGGGTAAGTGTCTGCCTGGATGCCCTTGCATGCAGCCAGGTGGGGAGTCACCCCCCTGCCTGGCCAGGAGCCCCCCTCCCCACATCCCAGCCCACCCCGGCGTGGGGAGCCAGCGCTGTGCCGCAGGGATGGGGACGGAGGTGGTCTGGCATGCACCCTGCAGAGAGCCACCAGCCAGGGTGACCTGCTTTTTGGGCAGGGTGGGGGGTTATGCTGTGACTGCATCTTCTCTTGGAGCAAGCCGTGCATC
Source organism: Pachyramphus minor (assembly GCA_013397135.1). Taxonomy (NCBI): domain Eukaryota; kingdom Metazoa; phylum Chordata; class Aves; order Passeriformes; family Tyrannidae; genus Pachyramphus; species Pachyramphus minor. Next base: position 959,077 of record VYXB01010299.1, on the reverse strand, counting down.
CCGCTGGCCGGGCTGTTCGCATGCTGGGGAGAGGAGTGGGCTGCCGTGGGGAGAGGGGCTCTGCCTCGCCAGGGAAGGTGGTGGCTGCTGGGCTGGGGTGGCTTGTGGCTGTCCTTGGGGTGGTGGCTGGCACCTGGGGGAGCGGGCACCGGGCTGGCAGTGCTGCATGGGCCGGGGGGGGATGTGTCCCCTGCGTCCTGCCCGCAGCCAGCAGCGTGTGTCAGCAGCTTTGGGTCGGCATCGATCGCAAACGGGGACACATCACTTCTTTGAAGTGCTGTTCGCGCTGTCCTGGAGCTCCTGATGGGCTGCCTTATCCCCGAGGAGAGAGCCTGGGAAAGGAGGATACAAAACCTAGCGAGGTCTGCTTTTGAGGCTGCTGTAATTTTACCTCGCTGGGCGCAGGGTGCAGCGTGACGGAGCATTTGGGAGCCTGCGCGGCGCCGAAGGACGCAGCCTGGACGGTCGGTCCCAGGGGCTTTAGGGGCTTCTCCCCTCCATTCCTGCTGTCCCCCAGCGCTGGGCAATGGCAGAGTTTGGACCCCCACACGTGGGTGCTCCCAGGGCACGTGCCCAGCGCGTGCTGGCTGCCCTGAGGACCCTCTGGCTGTGGTGCAGTCCTGCCAGGCCGTGGTCTCCCTGGCTGGGGTGACAGGATTGCTCCTGGTGGGATCTCACCCCCCTGTAGAGCCCTGAGGGCACAGAACAAAGCCAGGTCACCCGATTACAGGCACACAGGCCATTGTGTGAGCGGTGCTCAGACAATGACTCCATGCAGGGACCCCCACCCCAACCAGGCCTGCTGGGACAGAGCAGCTCCTGGCTCTTCTCTCCCACTCCTGCAAGGTTTTCTTGGAAGCATCTAAAGCTGGGAAGGGGCAGCAGGGCTGTGACACTGGCTCAGGACACTTCTTCCTTCCTTGGGCACTGTGAGTTGTCCCCATGTGCCAGCTGTCCCCATCCCTGTCTCCCTGAGCCCCATGGGAGCCCCCCTGTGCTGGGGATGGATGGAGGGGGCTCACCTTGGCTGCCAGCACAGTGAGGAGCCGTCTCCAGGGCTTGGCCATACCTGAGGGCACCCCCTGCCCCCAGAGAGCTGCAGGTTCACACCTTGCAGCGAGAGCTGTGGCTGCAAACAGCCGTACCTGCGACTTGGGAAAGGCAGTTTTCCCTGGCTGCAGAGCCTGGCCCCTTTCCTGCCCTGCTTGCAGACGGAGTGGAGCGGCCAGCGGAGCAGCCTGGACGTGCCTCCAGCTTGGCCGCAGGGCTGGACTCGGGAGCACCTCGGGAAGAAGGTTTGAGAGCAAAGAGCAGCAGCCCAAGGGGAGAGGTGAGGTGATCCGAAAAGCACCTGGTGGTGGCAGTGTCGCTGTCCCTGCCCTGGGGGATGCCACAGGCCCCCTTTCTCGTCCCCTCCCTCCCAGGGCGCTCTGTCCCTGTGTCCCTCAGGGTTTAGCCTCAGTGTTTGCAGCCAGCTGGCTGCACAGCAGCTGTCCCCTTTCCAGGATGCAGGAGCTGGCTCTGGGGTGCTGCTGGGGCAGGCAGCAGCCCAGGGCAGCTGCAGGGATGTTTAGCAGGGAGCAGGTCACAGACACCCCAAGCCTGCCCGTGTCCCAGCTGAGTCCTGCTCTGAGAGCTGCACCAGGTCCTGCCCCTGTTTCTCTGCCACAGCGAGGCCGGGACTGGCCTCGTTCCCCCAGCAGAGACCCAGATCTCTCTCTGGTCATTCCCAGCTGGAGAACCCTTTCGTGGGCACTGCTGGGAGGGGGGAGCATCTGCATTCCCCCTGCAGCCCCTGGGGCCAGGTCTGGCAGATCCCAGCCCTCCCTGCTGTGCCGTGTCCTGCTGGGAATGAATCTGATGAGCACAGCCATAAATTCCAGGGTGGATGTGGCGCCGGGCCCCGTGTGCTGACGCTGCATCCAGCCCTGCACAGCACTGTGGATCCTGCAGCAGGAAAGCCTCAGGCACCGGCAGGGAGCAGGGCTGGCTGCGAGTCAGCAGGAGTCAGCACCGGGCACGGCACTGCGGGGCCATCGGCCCTGGCAGAGCAGGGATGATGCTCTTCCTGTCCAACCAAGGGACTGTGCCAGGGCTGGGGCTGCTCCCCTTGTTGTCTGTCACTGCTGTGTAAGGAAATCCCACTCCTGGCTGGCTGCAGTGTGCGTGGATGTGCCTGGGAGGCAATGCCAGGCCCTGGGGCGAGCTCTGTGCAGGCAGGTGGCTGCAGGATGTGCCAGTTCCTAACTCCTCTGCACCCGCAGCACCCCCGGGACTGGGCATGGAGGTCATGGCCCCCGCCACCATCAATGCCTTGAATGGCACCTCCGTGAAGCTCTCCTGCACCTTCAACTCCTGCTACAAGGTGGAGAACAAGCAGTTTTCCCTCAACTGGACGTACCAGGAGTGCAGTAACTGCTCGGAGGAGCTGGTGAGTCTCACCAGGGCTGGGGATCAGCTCCCAGTGGTCGTGTGTGACCTTTGGGGTCCCTGGCAGGGCAGCACGTGCAGGGAGGGGGGTGCCCAGCCAGGGAGGGAACACGTGGGGTGCCAAGCGCTGTCTCACCTCCTCTCCTGCTCGGCTGCCCAGTTCCTGCAGTTCCGGATGAAGATCATGAACAAGCAGCTGGACCGCTTCGGGAACCGGGTGGAGTTCACGGGGAACCCCGCCAAGTACGACGTGTCCTTCACCCTCAAAAACGTGCAGCTGGAGGACGAGGGCATCTACAACTGCTACATCCTGAACCCCCCGGACCGGCACCGGGGCTACGCCAGCATCAGCCTGAAGGTGCTCACCAAAGGTCAGTGTCCCCTCTGCAGGTGCCTCGTGCAGGGTTTGCTCCCTGGCCCTGGGAGCAAGAGCCCTGCCCGCTCCCAGTGGCTCCCAGGGGGTGGTGGCTCTGTGCCCTGAGCCCGTGCCCTGTCTCCCCAGAGCCCCCGAAGCACGACTCGACGGTGGCTGTCATCGTGGGTGCCTCTGTGGGCGGCTTCCTGGCCGTGGTGATCCTGGTGCTGATGGTGGTGAAATGTGTGCGCCGGAAAAAGCAGCAGAGGCTGAACACGGACGACCAGAAGACGGAGGAGGAAGGGAAGACAGATGGCGAAGGCAACCCGGACGAGGGCACCAAGTAGTGCCCCCCTGCCCGCCCCTCCCTCCTCACCCCTGTACAGCGTGACCCTCTCGATGTGCTTCCCAGAGCAAGGATTTCTGTCTCCCCAGAGCATCCCTCCCTCCATCCAAATACCCAACCCAGCCTGGAGCAGGGCGCGGAGTGAAGAAGGTCCCTGGAGCCTGGCCCTGGTGGGCAGGGCTGGGGAGGAGGGCTGAAGCACATCAAGGCTGCCCTGAGGCTGAGCTGGGACCGGCCTGTCCCTTGCTGAGTGCCAGAGTGGTGAGGAGGTGCTGGGGACAAGCTGGTGTGGGAGAGGAGGGACCAGTGTGGTCTCCACACACAGAGGGACTTGAGCAGGGGCTTCCAGGAGGGGCAGAGGGATCTGGGCAGCCCCATGCCCAGTTGCCTGCATTCTGTCCCAATAGAAAACATGAGCAGGGGCCAGCGGCCCTCTGCCCTCAGGGCCAAGGCTCATCCCTGAGGTGTTCCTGTTGTGCCTGGGACACAGGCACTGGTGTTCCCATCCCCAGGGATCCTGGGTAGCTGCCAGTCTCCTCCTTGCAAGTCCTGTGTGCCAGTGCTGAGGGTGCTGAGACAGAAAGCTCGTGCTCCTCAGGGACTGTCCCAGGCCGCTCGGAAGCCGAGGGCCGGGTAGTGACCACGAGTCCACATGGTGTTTCAGAGCTTTGCTATGTTTTGGAACCACTAATGGCTCCTGGTTTGTGAGGGATGTACCCTTCTGCCTCCTGGGCTATTTTTGAGTCTGAGCATCTCAGCCAAAGGCACTGGGCTGACTTTTTTTGCAGTCTTGGGGAGGGTGATTGAAATGGAAAATGTTCTGTTGATGTGTCAAACTGAGGTGGTAGGGAGTGGCAGGGTGAAGAGGAGATTTTGGGCACTTGCTGGGAAGGCACAACAGCAGGCCTGGAGTTAGGACATCTGTCACCCTCAAGCAGCCCTGTCATGCTGAGACTGCCTCCTCCAGCCTCCCTGCAGAGCGCTGCACAACCCATAACTGCCATGGCAATGCACTGCCAGCGTGCCCAGTGCCACCTGCCTCCCCTGGCAGGTGAGCTGTGGGGGCTGGAGCCAGGGTCAGACAGGGAAGTGACACAGGGCAGTGTTCCCTGCAGCACCACACCTGGGCTTTCCTCCTCCTGTGGCAGGTAGGATGTGGGGCAGAAGAGGAGCAGTGCACGGAGCCACAGGGGACACTGCCCAGGGGTCCTGTCACCCACGAGCAGCACTGCCAGGGGAGAAGGGAGACCTTTGCTGTGTCCCCGGGTGGGTGCCACCCCAGCAGTGCCACAGGCAGTGCTGTCAGGCCCGGGGGTGAAGGGACAGCCGTGTGCTCCCTGCTCTGCCCCATCGCTTTCCGCCCCGGCCCCACGCGCCCTCCCCATCCCGCTCCACCTCGCTGGGCTCCCACGCCGCTCCCCTTCCCATCTGCAGCAGGAATGTGCCGTGTCCCACACATGGCTCCCCCTGGCCCGGGGAGGGCTGGGCTGAGCTGCCTGTCCCGCACACCCCACACCAACAGCTCCCCCGCACAGTGCCAGCGGTGTTCCCACACCGCCTTCTGCCCGGAGCCGGGCTGCCCGCGGCTCCACGGGCCTGAGCCGGCAGCTCGGCAGCCAGAGGCCTCTGAGCGTTGCACATGACCAGCCTTGCATCTGCCTTTCATTTCTTCCGTGCACTATATCCTTTGGATTGCAACTTGCCAATGCATCTGTATGTACATAGCTGTACACAGCACAGAGAGTCTACAAATATATATCTCTACACACAGGAGGGGCTGCTATCGGTCGTGGTGTGGCCTTGGGTTTGCGCCTTCCCGTGGGCTTCTCTTGCCAAGTGCTCTGCTGAGTGTAGGATGTTTTTATTGCTCTTTGTACAGTCAAACAAACAAAAGAACAACAAAACACAAACTTTGCACTCGGTGCTTTTGTGCTGCTGCCTGGAGGGGCAGGACAGGTCCCTCATCTGCTCTGCCTGTGGGGATGAGTCAGGCTCCTGTGTGGAGCTTCGTCCTGCTGGGGTGCTTTGGGTGCTGAGGGAGCCCAGGGCAGCCTGACTGTCCACAGCTCCATCCGTGGGAGCTGCCACAGAGCCAGGGGCAGACGGGGCAGTGCTGGGGGTGGGAGAGTGGTCAGTGGTGCCCCAGACTTCCTACAGTGAGATTTCAGGGGTGCTCAGCACCCACTCTGGGGACTCCAGCTGTGCCACAGGGACCTGTGCCATGCCAGCTTCCCCACCTCAGCTCTGCAGAGAGCTGGGGTTGAAGCTGCTCAGGGCTTGGCAGGTAAGGCTCAGCAGGCTCCAGGAGAGCCCGGGGCATGTGCTGGGTGATGGACACTCGTAACTGGGCTGCTCTCCCACTCAGCAATCCAGCAACGCCGTGTGGATGCTCTGGCACAACTGGGGCACATTTAATAGGCACATCCATCAATTTGCCCACTGTGGAGACAGGAGGGGAGCTCTGACAGCCACCCTCTGTCCTGCTTCTCCCTGCTGCCCTTCACTAGGCCCGCTGAACACCGGTTCATCCCAATTCCACACACAGGCAGGGTCTGGCAGCTGCCCCTACACACCTGCCACCACCTCTTGCCCAGGGCAGCGCTGCCTTCCTGCCCTGCCTTACCCCCTCCCCAGCAGCAGGGTGACAGCCAGCAGTGTCAGTGGGATGGGCTCTCCCAGGGTCCCTGCCTGCCCGGGCACTGTGCCCTGAACACCTCACCCTGTGCCCGGCCGCGGGGTCAGCGCTGCGGAAAACTCCCACCTCCCCACAGCAGCTCTCCCTCCCTTAGGAAGGGCACCCAAACCACCTCCACTGTCCTGCTGACACAGTCCTGCAGTGCTGGGCTGGTGCTGGGGGGTGCAGCCAATTGATACCTGGCCCGTGGCAGGGAACAGCTTGGCTGTGCAGTGAGGAGCAGCTCCCCGGAGGACAGCACGGGGTTATCACCCCACCCAGCTCTGGGGGGTCAGCCACAGGCAAAGGGATGGGGGACCCACAGCTTGGTGCTCTCAGGACACCTCTTGGAATGTTGCTGGCAAAAAGAGCTCGTGAGGAAGACGAGCACGGTGGGATCATGGAGGAGACCCCGTGGGACACGACAAGGGTGAGTTCTCATCACCACGGGGGACCAAGGGCAGTGACTGCAAGCCCCAGTGCTTCTCCAGAACCAGGGACAGTCCCTTTTACAGACCACTCATATTTCCTTGGACCAGGTGGGATTACAGGTGTTAAAGAGCAAGAGAAGGGTCAGGAGGTGACAGGGAAATCTGCCTGGTGCTGTGCAGAGAGTCATGGGGGGCTGCTGGGGAGCCTCAGGGAGAGCCCAGAGCCGCTGTCCCTGGGATGCTGCTCTGCTCCTGGGACTGGGAAAAGGGGACCTGGGAAGGGGACAGCCTGGGGCAGTGAGCTCCGGGGTGCTGAGGGGTGTGAAGGGCAGCCCTGAAGAGATGGAGTGGGAAAGGTTCAGGGGCAGCGGCTTCAGGCTGTGTCAGGTCAGAAGAAACTTTCTCCTGGGACGAGGGAGGTTTTTGCCTCAGCGATTCTTGCAGACGCCTCTGCAGTGGCTGCCGGGGACACTGCTGCTCTTTCCCTGCTTGTTTAAAGGGCCCGTGAAAGGGGGTGAGGAACCTGTGCAGCTCCGGAGGCAGCTCTGCTGGCAGGGCGGGGAGGCAGCGGGCAGCACAGCGCTGGCAGGGAGAAGGGTGCAGGGAGAGGGGAAAGCGTTGTTCTGAGGGAGAGCTGCAGGCAGGGGAGAGCTGGAATGACAAAGGCAGCCAGGTACTCACCCGCAGTCCGTTTGCCAGGGACCTCTCAGCTCCCAGCCCGGCGTGTCTATCCCAGCCAGGACAGTCCTGCAGAGTCTGATCTCTGCGGGTGCCTCCTGCCCACTGCCAGCTCCCAGGCTGCTGGGCCACCTTGTCTTTTAAAGGTCACAGCCAGAGGACCTTGCAGTAAATATAAGGTGCTGATGGGAAGCTCTGTTCCAGCATTGCCACCTCCTCCTCCTGCTCCATCGGCAGGAGGGCTCTGCCTGCTCCAGGTCCGGGAGCTCAGCATCCTGTGGCTGGGGGAGGTCTGGGAGGGGGCTGGGACTGTCCTCCGGGGGCAGCCCCTGGCAGGATGCTCCAGGGCAGCCGGGGCCAGTGCTGCGCCTGCTGCACTGAGCTGGGAGGCTGCAACCCAACTGCTCTGCTCAGCCCTACCTGGTCAGTACCCACGTGGAGGGAGGCAGGAGCCCTCCTCAGAGAGCAGCAGCCTGGCATTTTAACCCTCCCAGCTCCACCAGTGCAAGGTGAGAGGAAGTGAAGGTACGTGGACAGCCACTGTGACCCCCTCCCACAGGCTGTGAGCCAGCTGGCAGCACCCCTGGGCCCTCCTTCCTGTCCCCCAGGGAGGTGACAGCGTCCGAGCAGAGGGTGCTCACCTTCCCTGAAACCAGACACGGTATCCTGGTGCTGGGCTCAGCAGAACAAGTTTCCGCTGAGCCGCAGGAATGCCGGGTCCCACGCTGGGCATCAGCACAGCACCAAAATCCCGGGGCCAGCTGCTCTGAGTGCCCTTCCCGGCCGTGGCACCGCTCGCCGGGGCCGGGCTGTGGGACAGCAGAGCCTTTGCCGGCCCGCGGCAGTGGCAGATGTCTCACGAGATCAGTCGGCCGGGGAGAGCGGCTGGAACTGCCAAGTGTGACAGCTCCATCAGGCTCTGGTGACAGCCAGCATCCCGCTCCAAGCCCTGGGCCGTGTGGGCACAGCTGGCCCCGGGTGTGCAGGGCAGTGGGGCACCGGGCCGCTGCCTCTGCAGAGATGCTCGGCAGGGAAGTGTGGCTGCAGGAGTGTGTGTCAGCATGCAACACCCGGGTAACCCCTCCCCAGAGCACCCCGTTTGTGCCAGTGCTCACAGGGGCTCCTTTGTATTCAGTGGCCAACCCTTGCAGCCAGGTGGTGCTGCTATTCCCAACCTTCCTGCCTCCAAAAGGATTTGGGGCTCTGCTGGTGGGATTCCTAAATGACAGCTCAGCCAGAAGCATCCTAACCCGAGCCATCATTATGGAAGCAAACTTTGCAGACAGGTGAGCATCCCAGGGGGGGGTTCTTCACACCTAGTGGCCTTTCCCTGGCCCAGGGTAAGGGTGCTGCTGTTCCAGGTCCCCAGTGCTGCAGATCTCCATGGTCCTGCTCGCTGGATACTGGAGATTCCACCTCAGACTCACCTGCACCTGTGACTCTGGCCCCAGCAGCCATCATGCAGGGGGGTGGACAGGCATCATTTGCAGGGGTAACAGGCATCCCTTCACCCCTCTGGACCTCTCTGCCTCCCCTCTCACAATTAGTGATGCTCCAGCAAACGCAGTGCTCCTCCTCCTGCCTTGGCACAGTGCCTGCGTGGTCACTGGTGCCTGCAGCTCTGCTCACCTCTCTGCATCCATCCCCTCACTGCATCCATCACCTCTGTGCATCCATCCCTTCCCTGTATCTGTCCCAGCCGCCCGCCAAGGCACCTTCTGCTGCATCAGCAGTACTGCGCACTCTGCTCCCACAGCGCCGGCTCAGCCCCGCTCTGCCTGTACTTTTCCTGTGCCTCTTGCCAGCTCTGCAGCCCTTAATGCCTCAACCCACAGGCACTGCTGGCATCCTCTCAGGCTCCCCTGGGACGTCCCCATGCCCTGCAAAGCCTCCAGCTAGGATTCTTCCCTCCTGCTTTGTGCTGCTGGCCAGGTGGGTGGGAGAGCGAGCTGCAAAGGGGCTGGAGTGGGGATGAGGAGACTCCACGTGCCCTGAAGGTGGCAGGTCGTGGCACCCTGGACACGCAGGCAGCATCCCTGCAGCTGAGCTGCTCTCACACCCGGAAAGAAGCAATCCAGTTTGAGGAAGCCGTGCTGCAGTGATTATCAGCAAGGGAGGTGCAGCCTCACCGGGTCCCTGGGATGAGCTCTGCCGGGACATGTGCCGTGTGTCACCAAGGACTGCAGCCCGGAGAGATGGTCAGTGCTGTTCCTGCTCCACGAGTGTGGCAGCACCTCCCCTGCCTCCCCCTGTGCCTGTTTTGGGATGCGTCACCTCCCACAAACGGCTGCTCTGCACAGGGGTCGGTGTCTAATGGACCAGAGGTAAAGCTCTGCCTGAGCTCCTAATGGAGGTCCCCCACCGCCACCTTTTAGGATGTGGATGGCTCAGAGCAGGACTAATGGATGTGGCAGCGAGGAAAAGGTTGCTGACACATGAACTTAAGTGCAGCCAATTACTCTGGAACAAGCTCATGGTGAGAAAAATAAGTTCTCAAAGTGTTCCCTTTGGCGCAGGGTGGGTCCCTCTGTCCATCAGTGTCTGGCTCTGCATCCCCACCTGTGTCAGCTGCCTGCCTTGGGGCTGGGAGGTGCCTTGGGGGTGGAGGGCAGAGACACGTGTGCTGTCACTCTGCTGAGATGTCCCGAGTGAGAGCTGAGCCCCAGCCTTGCCCTGCTTTGTTGTCCTGCTGGCAGCAGCACACAAGCCACCAGCCTAAGTGGTGCTTTGTCTCCTTCCAAAGGTCGCCCAGGGCAGCACCAGCCTCACATTCCCAGGCCATCAGAGAATTGTTAAGGCTGGAAAAGGCCTCTAAGATCATCTCATCCATTAATCCAGCACTGCCAAGGCCACCACTAAACCATGTCCCAAGATGTGATATCCCCACACGTTTTTTGAACTCTTACAGGGTTGGTGACTGCACCACTGCCCTGGGCAGTGTATGCCAATGCAGGACAACCCTTTCTGTGAAGAAATTTTCCCTAATACAGGATTTAAACCTACCCTGGAGCAACTTGAAGCCATTTCCTCTTGTCTTTTTACCTGGGAGAGAGAACTCGACCCCCACCTGGCTCCACCCTCCTGTCAGGGAGTTGCAGAGAGAGAGAAGGTTCCCTCTGAGCCTCCTTTTCTGCAGGCTGAGCCCCCCCAGCTCCCTCAGCCGCTCCTCATCAGACTCGAGCTGCAGACCTTGCCCTGGACACGCTCCAGCACCTCAGTGCGTTTTGGTGAGGGGTCCAAAACTGACCCCAGGATTCGGGGCGAGGCTTCATCACAGGGAGACCGTCGCTGCCCCGGTCCAGGGTCGCTCCCCGATTGCCCGCGGTGGGAGGACGCTCGGGGCGGGGGAGCGCGGGGCTGCGCAGGGGGATGCGCGGGGGGATGCGGAGAAGGGCGGGGGAAGGCTGAGCGCAGCCCNGCGCCCCCCGCATCCCGCCCGCGGGCAGTAACGCCGCTCTCCGCTCTGCAGACGGACGGTCCGGGGGATAAGTCACTTGGCCAAGGTGACTTCGCAGCCGAGCCCGAGCTCCGAAGTCGCGGCTCCGGCCCCTGCCCTGCCCGCACCAGCGCTCCCGCGGCCGGCGCTTCTCCTGCGAGCACTGCGGCTGCCACCCCGCTTTGCCCCGCTCCTGCGCTGCCCGGGACCGGGGGATGGCCTGGGGAGGCCGTGCACTGCTTCAGCGCCAGCACGCCCGCCGACAGGTCATTGTCTTAACAGTTCATTTTGTACGACAACCATTCGCATGCGCTTGGCCCCAGGGGCCGCTGCTTCGGAGCATGATGCCCAGCCCTGTGCCCGGGGATGCCCGAGATTCCCCCGCCACAGGGTGCGGGGAGGTGCTCGCAGCCTCCCCGACCCACTGCACACCTGGGGCTGGTTCCAGCCTCCTGCATCAGCCTCACGCACCCGCTGCACTCCTCTGCTCCCGCGGGTCATCCTCGTGTCAGCCTGGAAACAAGGGCTGGATGTGCAGCGCTTGCTACTGGGAAACTCCCTTGGGAGGCGTGTTAGAGGGTTCTTGAGTTTAAGGGAGCTGGAGACGCAGAAAAGGCACGTAAGTACCCGGCTCCCTGCAGGATTTGGGTGCCAGTGCCTGGTGCCTCCTCAGACAGGGGCAGTGCAAGCTGTTTTGGGCATGGGGCTGGCACTGGGGTGGTAGGAGAAACTTGGAGATGCTGGAGACCTCTCAGGGATCTGGAGTTCCAGGTGTGGAGGTGTGAACCTCGTCCTACAGGTTGCTCAGGTGGGCTGGGAGCTGGCAAGGGAGGTGGGGAGTGCTGGGCAGGTCTGTGTGTGTGTTTTGGGAATGCCGTGCTCCTCAGGGAGCGGCAGCGAGCCCCTGGCTGCACCAGGGAGCCAGGGCATGGCCCCTCCCATTGGTCCCAGCCCCACAGGGAGGTCGAGGGCCATGTGTCCTGTCCCACAGCACACCATACCTGGACTCCAGCTGGCCTGGGAGCTCCTTCCTTGCACCCCTCTGGACAGGAGCCCGGCCAGTCCTCCAGGCATGGCTGTGCCTGTGCCAGGAGGTCACACTGGCTGTTCTGGGCAGTGAAAGTTCTTGCAGAGCAGCTTTCCCACAGATGGTGGTCCTGGGTGAGCACGTTGCTCAGTGGCTCTGGGGCCCCTGGCCAGGGGCTCACCCTCTACAAGAGCAAAGAGCAGGCAGCCAAGCCTCTGGCTCAAGGCAGGAGTGGCTGCTCCCCCCTTCCCTTTGGCTGTCTCTTAGGGAATGCTGGTGCCTGCAGGCACGGAGGGAGCTTGGAGCTCCCCGGGGTTGGGGATGTGGCCCTGTGTGCTGAAGGCTGGGGCTCTGGTGGTGCAAAGTGCAGCAGCTTTGAGCATATGGAAAAGTAATGCTGGCAGCTGGTGTGTGGCAGGTTCAGTCAGTGATCTCCCAGCGTGTTTTCCTCTGTGCTTTATTTAGTGGTAACATATCAATTTTGTCTTCCTGAGGCCACAGCATGACAGGAACAAGGTCAGCCTCAATTTACCCCACACATTCAATTCAGATTATGTTCATGACGTTCTAACAGTGGCAGACAGTATTAAAAGTGTTACAAGCTGCAAGGAATCATCTTTCCTGTAAGTAAGTGTCCACTTGCAGCACGCTGCCAGCTCAGACAAACCTGCAGAGCCAGACATCCCTCTGCCAACTCCTGCTCCAGGTAGCAGCACGATTCCCCCCGGGCGCTCATTCCTGCCTGTGAAGTCCCCTCTGTAGCATCCCCGGGGCTGGCCTTTGAGCCTGGCAGCTGCAGGAGATTCCATCTGGTGGGAAGCCACTCCCTGACGTTTGCCACGGCCTCTCGAGCAAAACGAGGAGTGCTTGTGTGTAAAGTTAAATAACTCCTTGCCTGCAGTGCTTGCAATGCAGCACTGCAGCAGGGCCCAGAGCCCAGGATGCAGGGCTCTCGGGCTTGGCTCCGGCTGCGACGTGCCTGGGGAGTTGTTAGCACCAGCGTGTGTGGGAGAATAAATCAGCAGCTGAGGCGGCTGCAGAGAGATGTGAATCCGAGACTGAGGGCGGTGTGTCCGAGTTAAGGTGTTGCAGGAGCTGGGGGTGGGCTCGTAGCTCTGGGAAGGGCTGTGTCCCCCCCAGCTTTGGTGTGAGCGTGCCCAGGGAAAGCTCTGCAGGGTGGCTGAGGTCTGGGCAAGGGCAGGACGGTGCTTTGCTGGGCTGTGTCACGTCTTTGCCATTCTCCACATCGTACAAACGGGACGGGGCCGTGGTGTGGTGGGGCTGGAGAGCAGGGCTGCTCCTCTGGCCAGGAGCAAAGCATCCCTGGAAAGGACCTGTGTGGACACTGCCCGGTGCACAGGGATGTGATGCCAGTCCCTGTGTGGCACGCCATGAGCTTTGAGCTGCAGCTGGGCTTGTACCTGCTCCTTGGTGCCTCTCTCCCTGCTCACGGGGAGGCGAGGAGCAGGACAGCTGCATTCTGCAGTTTGAAGGTCATCTGCCAGTTCCAGAGGGAGCCGAGGCTCCCTGCTCCCAGGAGTGAGGGTGCTGCTCCGAAGGGTCACCCAGAGCTGTGCGGAGCTGCGGGAGGGACGGCGGGTGGCAGACGGCCAGGACAGCAGCGCTAATTACTGCTCCAGCTCCTGCCTGAAGAACAGAGCTCTGCTTTGCTTTGGCTTTTTCTCTCCCCCTTTAAGGTTTAGCTGAAGGCCTGTGGATAACATGCAAATCAGGGCTTTCATTTGCGCGTTTCACTTGTGGTGATATTATGGTTCACTTCGAGCCCGCGCTGCCCCTGTGGGTGCCAGCCAGCCCCAGGTCCTCCAGGGGCAGGTCCCCTCTCTCACCGAGCCACACTGGTGCTGGGAACAGCCTGCCCTGCCAAAAGGGATGAGGGGTGACAAACCTGTGCCCTCACTCTCTCCTCCCCTCTCCCTGCCAGGTTTGCACGTCTTCGCCATCGCCTTTGCCTTGGAGGTGTCGGTGGGGAAGACCAACACTGTGACGGCTCTGAATAACTCCAGTGTGCTGCTGCCCTGCACCTTCGCCACCTGCATGGGCTTCCAGGACCTGGTCTTCACATGGTATTTCAACTCAACAGAGCTGGTGGGTGTCTCTCCTGGCTTTGCCTCTGCTTCTCCAGCAGGTTCTTTTGTGCTTCCCCGGTGCAGACCAGCACTGCAGTTCTCACAACTCCCTTTCTCCTCGTGCAGGATGCCCATCTCTCCAAGTGTCACCAGCTCGGGGTGGGGGACAAGGCTGTGCAAACAGGGTGGCTCAAATCCCCCAGCACATCTGTGCTTTTGGCACAAAGCTGTTCTAGATTTGCTGCTGCCCACAGGCTCATTTATTTCCATAAATTACCTGTTCAGGTGCACGTCTGCAGTTTGGGCAAAATATGGTTAATTTTCTCCTCCTTCACTTGCTCTGTAATACTGAAGCTTCTGTATAGATTTGCTTCCTGCTGGGAATATTCAGCTCCTCAACTCCTTAGCAGGAGGGCTGGTTTGGAGCAGCTCTGGCCAGCAAAAGGGCTCTCTCTGGTTTCCCCCATGTTGTAGATGGTCTGTACCATCGCTGCAGAGCAGGTCAGATTAATCTGCTGTTTCCCAGTAGGATGTGCAGCAGGTCCCCCTCCACAGCCACTCCTGCTTTCATGGGGTGTGCTGAGACTGTGCCTGTCTGTGTGTGCAGAGCTGGGGCAGGGCACCCTCGGGAGAACTCCAGCCTTTCCCTCACGTGGGAATGCCCAGCTGACCCCACGCCCTGCACCCCTGCAGATCTACCAGGGCAAGATAAAGAACAAGGCCACGGAGCCCACCCTGGTGTCGCGCAACCCGCGGGTCGACTTCGTGGGCTCGACCACCAAGAAGGACAACAACATCTCCATCGTCCTGAACGGCGTGGAGTTCAGCGACGCCGGGAAGTACACGTGCCACGTCAAGAACCCCCGGGAGAGGAACGCGCAGCACAATGCCACCATCGTCCTCTCCGTGGTGCACGAGAGTGAGTGCTGGCCAGGGCTGCCCTGAGGGGCGCTGGGGTGGTGGAGATGCCAACCCCTGCTGACCACCCCCCCCTGCCCTTGGCTCACCGTTGTGGGGTGTCCCGGGGGTGGTTGGCATCCCTGACGGGCAGGGCTCGTGCCCCTCTGTGCTGTCATGGAAGGGGTAGGTGCCTTTTTGGGGTGGGATGTGCAGCCGGGAGCTCCCCGCTCCCCTCCTGAGCCCCCTCAGCACCTTCTCTCCCGCAGTGGTGGAGACAGACAACACTGTGACGCTCATCATCGTGGGTGTTGTAGGGGGGCTCATCGGCCTCTTCATCCTCTTCATGCTCATCAAGAGGGTTGTGCTGTTCATCATCAAGAAGACCCAGGACGGGAAGTGAGTGTGGGGGTGCTGCCATGAGCCAGGGCCGTGGTGAGAGGGGTCAGGAGGGGCCAGGGGCTGTCAGCTGTGCTGTTCCCACAGGAAGGAATGTCTGGTGAGCTCGTCAGGGAACGACAACACCGAGAACGGCCTGGCCGGCTCCAAGGCGGAACAAAAAGCACCACCAAAGGCATGAAGCAGCAGCCCCTGAGCCCGGCCCACCCCGCAGGGGGAGCCTGGGCAGGGGACCAGCCTTTCCCTTTTGTTTTCTTTCCGAACTGCCAACGCTTTGAGACATGTTTCTATTACACACGTGCCTGCAACCTGCACTGCTTCTCGGAGGAGGCTTCGGCTGCCACGGGGACTGGGAGCTTCTCACGCACTCCGACTGGGAGGCTGCTGGGGCAGAGGGAGCCGCCTGCTCCGCTCTGAGCCAAGGCAAGAGGGTGCCGGGCAGGCAGGGAAGGGCCCAGGGGCTGGGGATGCTCTGCTCTGCAGCTGGGCAGGTGCTGTGCCTGGGGGTGCCGGGAGGTGGGCGACCAGGGGTCCCGGTGTTCCTGCAGGGTGGAGGCTGCGAGGAGCGTGGGGTGCCTGGCTGGAGGCTGGGGTGGCTGGGAGCTGCCTGCTTCATCCAGAAGGTTTCTGGAGCAGAGCAAGGATGCACAGAGCTGGCTGTAGAGATGGAGCCTTCTGCTGCTGCTGTTGCATCTCCCGTGGGTGCGGCACAGGATGGGAGGAAACAGGGCTGTTGTGGTGGGGCTTGGCTTCAGCTCCCCTGTTAAGCATTCGAGAAACAAATTGGTGAGGCCCCTTGCTGTGCCTCAGTTCCTCCCCCAGCAGGGCTGGGGCAGCAGTGGCTGGGTGTGTCTGTGTCCTGGGGTCACTACTGGCCCGTGATGGGGTGAAGGGTCCCATTTCACACTGGCTTTGCCCCTGTGCAGGGCCATCCCTGGGGGCAGCAGGGGCTTCTCCCCAGGCAGCCGTGCTGGAAGCACTCCCTGGGTTTGTGCTGTCCCCCTCCCCTCTTCCTGAAGCTCAGCACTCAGAGCAGCGGTGCTTTTGATGCTGATGCCAAGGCTGAACTCGTTACGTGGATATTTTTGTATCAGACTCCAGTGGGAAAGCAGCCAATCATGTTGCCCTTTCACCCAAGGAAAATTGTGAGTCAGGCCCTGGTGAGGGGGGCTGGGCCAGGGCTGTGCCACTGGCCCGCTGGGCAACCTTGGGCAAGTTGCTCTGCCTCTCCATGCCTCAGTTTCCCCATCTGTAAAATGGGATAATAATACTGCTCTACCTCACGGGGTGGTTGGGAGGCTGCCGTGGCTAATGTTGAGACCCTGGCATGAAGGGTGCCACAGAAAGCCAGAGGGTCTTTGTGAGTGGACTCAGGCAACCCAGCCCCCTTCCCAAGGATGTGAGACACGAAGTGAATGAGCTGATTCTACAGCTGAGGTCGACAATGTCCTTTACAGTGTGACTTCTTCCCTATTTCTCCTATTTGTCTGACAGTGAAGCTGCAGGACAGGCAGCTCCCCATCCCCACTCTAGTTTGGGAATCACAGCTGAGCCATGACTTCCCTGGCTGCAGGGGCTTGTGCCCTGACAGAGTGGGAGGCAGGCGAGGATTTGGTGGGCCAGGAGAGCAAGGAAAGGCTGGATGCTGCCTTCTCTGGAGATGCTGATGTGGAAGGCAACTCGGAGCCTTTGCCAGGAGCACAACAGGCTGACCACCCCAGGCAGGGCCCACTGGCACCCACTGGAGCAGGGCCGTGTGCTGGGACAGGGGACAGGTACAGGCACCTGGCCCCGGGCAGGTTCCCTTGGCTGCTGGTCAGGCGTGGGAGTTGGGATCCTGGTCCCCTCCCTGAGGGTCTGTGGGGCCCTCAGGCAAGTTCTCTGTGCTTCAGTTTCCCCATCTGTGCACTGGGGACAGGAAGGCAGAGCCCCCTCCCAGGGGGTGTGAGGTGCCCAGCGTGGCAGTGCCGTGATCCGGTGCCTGGTGCTGGCACCTGCCACCTCCATGTGTGAGAGCCCGGGAGGAGGTGTGAGACCTCCCAGTCACCCTGAGAGAACCCCCGGCCCGTCCTTGGAGGAGCCCTCCCCTGGGAGAGGGCAGCGAGGGGAGGGAGGGAGTTTTTTTAAAGAACTATTTTTAGCTGTCCTAACCTGTTGGCCTTTTTTTAGCCGGTGTGTGTGGACGCAATTCCACTTCCTGCCGGATATGCAATGCTGCACTATGCATGGATTCCTCCTCTGGCTTGATGGAAAAAGTCCACATAAGCAGTTTTTTGGAATGTAACTCTATATGCACACAGGTGCTGCCCGCAGAGCAGGGGCCCTGGGGGAGCGGGCTGCCTCAGGGACTTGTGCCAGCACCAGTGGGGTCCCTGCTGTCCCTGGGGCTTTGGGAGGTCTGCAGAGGCTTTCCAGGGCACACTGGGGGTATGTGCTGCCACAGACATGTATGTGTTTGAGCATATATAAATCTGTGTGGGAGACACCTGCGTGTGAACACAGGATGTGTGTGCGACAGGCTGTGTGATGACTTACAGCACATTTTTGCACTGTAGAGGTTTAGTTAGCTTTGCCCTGAATGAAATAAAGTTTATGTTTACTAGAGAAACTCACTGTGGTTTGGGTTCCTGTGGGTGTCTTGCTTAGGTCTGTGAGGGGACTGAGCAGGGACTGGGAGCAAGAGGGACAAAGTGTCTGGAGGCTGCGTGAAAAAACAAACCCTTTCCTTTAATGGGATGTGGGGATACTCTACAGCACAAACATCATCTCTCTCTGTATAACAGGAGTGAGCTGACAGCAGTTTCGCCCCCCAGGAGCCATCCTGCCACAGCAGGGTCAGAACAGGGCAATAAATTAATCTTTCTCCGGAAGGGAGCCCGAGCTGATCAGATTCCTTTGCGGTATCGGTGGCTGTCTCTCCGAGCCTTTTCCTCCTTGGCTGGGCTCTGGCACCCTAAACCACAGCTACCAGCAAGGGTTTGGGAGGCTCAGCTCACCTCCCGTGGCTGGAGATCTGTGTCTTGGAGCCGAGACAGCCAAGGGTAAAAGGATGGGGAGGGAGGCTTGGGGAGAGAAGCAACCTGTTCCAACAGGCCTCAGAGCTCCGACTGCAAGGAGAGAGAGGGAGGGAAGAGATTGAAAGCTCTGAAAGGGCAGCCAAAAACAAGAGGAGAACGGCTGTGTCCTTAAGGAGACAGCTCAGCTGAAGGGGTTCCCCCCAGGAGCTGTGCATGGAGCAGTGGAGTTGGCAGGATGGACTGACCCTGCGCACGGCGTAGATCCAGCCGAGGTAGGCGCGGACGCTGGTGTAGACACCGGGTGTGCTGGGGGTCCCGCAGCCCTGGCCCCAGCTGACGATGCCCACCACCTGCCAGTGCTCGCCCGAGTACAGCAGGGGCCCGCCGCTGTCCCCCTGCCAAGGACAGACCCTCTGAGGGGGGCTCAGGAGCCCCCCCAGTCCCCAGCACCCGTTTCCCATGACAGCTTTCCCCTTCAAGGGGCCGCGTCATGGGTGGGTGCAGATCCACCCACCCCTCTTCCCAGCCCAGGCTCCCCACCTGGCAGGTGTCCACCCCGCCCTGGGGCAGGCCGGCACACAGCATCCTGTCGGTGACATCCCCGTGGTAGGCGGCCAGGTTACAGCTCTGCTTGTCTATGAGCTCCACCTCCGCCTGCTGCAGGCGCTCCGACAGCTTCCCTGCGGGACACGGGGCCGCTCAGGGGGGCCCCGGGGAGGGGAGAACCCACCGGCAGTGCCGGGGGGCTCTGCCCTCGCCCCCATCATCCCGTGCAACCCAGCTCACCGTGCTCCTCCGTGTAGCCCCAGCCTATCACCCACAGGGGCGTGCCCGGCACCAGCTCCTCGTCGAAATAGGGCAGGCAGATGGGCTTGGTGCTGTCTGGAAGGGAGGTGGCTCGGGGGGCTCACAGGGAAGGGGCCCAGACTGGCTGGGGTCACCCACCAGCCGGGCACTCTGCTCCCTGCTGTGCCCCCCCAGCCCCACTTGTCCGTGCCCAGAGAGGACCCTCGGGCCTCCTGCCCCGAGCAGGGCTGTGCCAGGGCTCACCTGAGACGTGCAGGGGAGAGCGCAGCTTCACCAGGGCGATGTCGTTGTCCTTGGGGGACGCGGGGGTCACCTCGGCCAGGAAGACCTTCTCCACGGCGAAGGTGGCGGTGCTGGAGAGGAGGTCTGAGCCGGCCTTCACACGCCAGCTCTGGATGATGGGGTTGTTCCTGCACACAGGCAGCGCTGTCACTGCTCCCTGCTCGTCCCTCGGTGGGGACAGGCAGCAGAGCCCTGCCTGCACACTGCCCTGCTCGGCATCAGACCCAGGGCGCACATGTGTTAATTACACGCATTAATTGACATTTAATCAACACAGGGCTCCAACCCGGCGGGACTCAGCCTGGAGGAGCCGCCCCAGCCCTGGGGAGGTGGCGACTCACTTGAAGCAGTGCGCGGCCGTCAGGACCCAGCCGGGGTCGATGATGCTGCCCCCGCAGACGTGCTCCTTCCTGTACTGCAAACTGACCTGCCACGGCCACGCCTCGATGGCAGCCGGGCTCCCACCCAGCACACGGGGCGTCCTGATGCTCTGCCCACAGTCTGCAGGCGTGGGGGGCAAAGGGACGCGTTAGGAGGGACCGAGGGTCTCACACCTCCCAGGGAGGAGAGCGTGGCTGGGGTGCCTCACCCCCATGACACTGGCACTGCCCCTTGTTCCCAGGCTTGCTAGAAGCCATCCCTGGCCTGCTCCAGCCCACCAGGAGGATTGGTTTAATCAGGGTAATTCATCAGCAAAAGTAAAGCCATCCAGGCAAGCTGGGTAATTCTCCCTTAGCTGTTTCATTTCTGGGAGGTTTGTACTTGGCTTCACGGGGTTAGCAGTAGTTAAATGCAACTTTCCTCGTGCAAACGCTGCGGGAGGTGGGGAGGGAGAGGGCTGGGAGCAAGTCATGGTACTTACTGGAACAAACGAGTGAAACAACCAACCCCGAGAGGCATTTCCTGGAAGAGGGAGGGAAAGGGCTGGGTTGGGTGGAGGACAGGCCCAGGTTCCGCTGCCAGGCACCGTGGGCTCCCCCCCCGGGGCTCAGGGACCACTTCCCACACAGTGCCCACTCACCTGCCTGGCTCCAGCACCTGGAGGCTCCCGTTGCTCAGCACGACCTCGCGGGGAGGCAGGGGCTGCCCTGTGCCCACCTCCACCCCCTGGAAAGTGGGGGTGCTGAAAGACACGGAGGGCACGGGTCAGCAAACGCAGCCAGGGGTGCTACCAGTGGGACACAGGCACTGGCAGGGGACAGGCACTGGTGCCTGAGCATCCTGGGAGCCTGGATTCCATGGAAAAAGGGGTTCCTTGGGACAGGGACATGGAGGTGCCAGAGGGGGAAGTGCCACATCCCTGAAGGGCCAGTGGCAGGATGGGGGAGACTGTCCACTGAGCCCAGGACCAAGGACAGGAGCACCTGAAGGAAGGGAGAGTGCTCCTGCTATGCAAAGGGGTGGGCAGGTGACTCTGGGGGACATTTGGGACCTGTGCTCAAAGCCTCAATCCCTGACTTCCTGCCGCTGGAAAACACCATCTTGGGCTTAATCTGCACTCCTAGAGGGGCTCAGACACCAGAACACATCTTCTTCCTTATGTACACCTAACTTGATCAAATTCTCCCTTAGCCCAGGGGTGATGCCAAGCAATTTCCCCCAAACTTTAGGTTTAACCTGCTGTAATTGATTGCAACACCTCTGACTTGCTGTTAGGGCAGGGCATGAGGGGGTCACAGGCGGATGACATGGAGCTTCATGGACGCTGTGAGGATCCAGCCTGTGCAGCACCCACAGCCCCAGCCAAGAGCTGCTGTCCCAGGGCCCTGTGCCCACCCCTGCCCAGGTGAGTGATGTTGGCTGCTCTGGTGGGGGCAGTGCTGCTGGTGGGTGGGGATGGGGTGAGGGACAGGAGCAGGGCTGGGTGCCCATGGGCTGGGGTCAGAGCAGGGCACACAGCACTCTGCTGCCATGGGAGGCTGCCAGGTCTCTGAGCCAGCTCCTGTGTGGTGAGGATGGACTGAAACCATCAGTGCAGAGCTCTGAGTGCTCTATAGGTAATCAGAGCCCCACTCTAAAAGAGCTTTTACGGGAGAGGCACAGATAAAGCAGTGGGGTGAGGCGTGGGGAAAGCAGCCTGTACCTCCTGTAGCCCATCTGCTCACAGGCTGCCGTGGCCAGCGCCAGGTCGAAGTGGTCATGGCAGACACAGGACCAGGCTTCAGTGTTCCTGTTGAGCACCTGCAGGATGGATCTGTCTTTGGAAACGCGGGCTGCAGGCAGACACAAAGTCAGCTGCTGGGTGGCTTTAGCAGGAGAGCACTCCAGAGTTCTCACGGGGTGTCCTGCACTCACCCCCCGCTGGTGGCCCCTCAGGGACCCACTGGGGACAGTTGGCCTCGTCCTCGCCCTGCAGACAGTCCACCTGCCCGTCACACACCCGCTGCAGCGGCACCAGCTTCAGGGGCTGTTTGCAGAACAGGTAGTGGTGATCCAGGTAAATCTTCACTAGAGGGAAAGGAGGGCTCAGCACAGAGCTCCAGCTGCTGGGCAGGCTCAGGGCTGGCACGGGGGGGTCCAGCAAGGAGCCAGGTCCAGAGCCATGTTTGCTGAGCTGTAGCCATGTGAAAGGAGAGGGAGAGGACACCGGGAGCTGTACCCAGGAACCCGATGGCGACCAGGCAGGCGAGGGTGAGCACCACGGCCAGGACCAGGACACCGACCCTCTTGAAGGACTCCAGTGTCCTCGAGGATTTGTGTCTCGTGCTGGGACCTGCGACACAGAGCAGTGTGGCCCTGTGTGACCAGGCTCAGCCCGGCACCCCTCACCCCCAGCCCCCACAGGAGTTACCTCTGCCGTTCAGCCGCTCCGAGGCTGAGTCCTGCAAAGCAGAGGGGAAAACCAGTCACTGAGGGGAAACTGCAGCCAAAGGGCAGCTGGCAGGGTCTGTAGCAGCGTGGGGAGCTGGCCCCAGGGGCAGCTCAGCAGCCACCCCAGAGAGGGCAGCAGGGATGAACAGGGCTACTGCCCCAGCCTCCACCCAGCTTCAGAGCTGCTGGAGATGTGTCCCGGTGTGACAACCAGCTGCTGTCACCTGGGGTCACCTGCTGCGTTGTTCCCATAGACACCACCTGTGCAATTCCAGTAAGTGGCTGTTAATATTACAGAGTTTCTGTCACTAACACGCCAGAGGCTTAAAAAGTCAGAGGTGTCACAAAAGAGGCGCTTTCTGATGTGCCAAGAAGCCCTGAGTCAAAATACACAGGCCTGCAGGGCTGTGGCACGCAGGCATGTCACAACGGGGGTTATATCTGCAGTAGGGCCAGGCAGCAGGAGGCACAGCCCCAGTGCTCCCTGACAGGCTCCAGGAGTGCTGGAGGAACCAGCCCATGGGAGCCAGCGCTCCCAGGGCGGGGAGGGAGGGAGTGCAGGCTGTGCTGCTGCTAGGACACGCAGTAAACACAGCCCAGCAGCAGCCAGGGCTGGAGCTCTGCTGAATCGGGCACTGATGCGCTTGATCTCCTCACAATTACCCTCCTGTGCCAGCTGCTCGTGGGAGAACTGCAGGAGGGCAGGTGCTGTGAGCTGCAGTGACCCTGTCCTAGGTGAGAGGGCTGCTGTAGAGCCCCTTTGGGGGGTTCAGGTGGGCATTGTGTGTGCAGGTTGGCCTGTTTTGCAGCAGTGCTGGTGCTGTGCCATTGAGCAGGAATGGTGTTCCTGCTCTGCTGAGGCTGGTCCCTTCCATGCCCAGCCAGCCCCAGTGAGCTCTTGTCCTTTGCTGTTGCTTCTGGACTCTGCCACAACAGGTAAGAGAAGTTTTTTGCATGGACAGAGGTAAGGAAGATTAAACCTGCTGTGATAATCCCACAGACCCAGGAGGGTTTGGGGTTTGGAAGCCTTTGCTCTCTGTGCCACCTCAGGGCTTGGAGGCTGGGACTTAGGAGAGCATTACAGTGGGACTGGGCATGTGGGTGAGGGTCTGTCCTCCAGCCCAGGGAAGCTTAGAGGAGAGGTGAGCCCTCCCTCCCTGGGTCACTGCACTGGGGCACGCTTAGCTGTGCACACAGCATCTGCCAGCAGGATTTTGGAGGTGGGTGCCAAGCCATTATTGCTGGGCTAACACACAGGGGCAGCTTGGGTTAATGTGCTGCTCGCTTGGCTCACTGCCCCTCGCTCAGCCAGGACATGTTGCCTCCCCATCATGTCCCTGCTCCGTGGCTTGGGCTGCTGGTTTTGGGAACAAGAAGTGACCTTTGCAGGTGAGGATCCCTCCCGGTGCTGTGGGCATGTGGCGGTGCCCCAGCATGCCAACGTCTGGCTCCTTTGAGGAAATGCCAGTGGCTTTTCTCCAAACAGCTGAGCTCAGCTGGCACCCATGGCAGGTGTGGGAAGGTTGTGCCAAATTCCCCACCCCTGGGTGGGCTCTGATCAGCTCCCGGGGGTGCAGAGCCTGGCTCCTGGCAGCAGGGAGCAGGAGGGCAGGGTGGGAAGAGGAATGTGCATGCTGCCCCTCCCATCTGTGCTGCCCTTCCAGAGCTGCTCCTCTGCAGCACCTGGTGCCTGCAGGAGCCCTGGGGGTTCTGTGATGCTGCAGGTTCACCCTGCAGTGCAGCCAGCCCAGGGCACGTGGGGCTGGTGCTTCCTCATGCTGCCCTCCTGTGTCACCGTGGGCCTGGGCCTGGATAATGGAATCCTAACGGTTCCTGCTGGGAACGGTCCCAGGCCACGAGGGATCCCCCAGCCTCCACAGCTGAGGGGCACTGCAGTGGCAGGGCTGCCCCTGCCTGTCCCCACACTGCCCCTACTTGTCCCCATCATGTCATCCAGGCTCCTTTCCAAGGCACCTGTGCAGCTCTGGGGCAGATGCAGATGGGATAAGAGATTATTGATTTCTTTTTTTTTTCTTTGCATTTTCTTCAGTCCACAAACCTCCTCTGTTTCAAAGGTTTTAACATCTGGAGCTGCCCAGAGCTGCCTCTCCATGACTCCTCTCAAACCCACACTATGGGCAAGAGCTGTGCTGTTAAATCCAAAGCAAGGCAAGAGCTGTGCCCAATCCTGCATGGAGTGGAGGCACATGATTTCCTGGAGAACCCAAGGCTACCGTAACTAATTGAGCTCCCTTGCCGTGTTCTCTAAAAGCACTTAATGTCACTGTGGCCATTTTGTGCTCCAGCTGTGCAAATGCCAGCCCAGGAGCCGTGGAGTTCTGATGGTCCTCTTCCCCCACATGATCTGGGGGGCTGCAGGGTGTGCTGAGCCGTGCCTCTTCCCTCCCTCAGGAGCAGGTGGGACATTCCTTCACAAAACCAAGCTTCCCAGGGTGATTGGATTCTGAGGCTGACTCCTTGGCTGCAGGGATTTAACCCGTGGGTGTGTGTAGCTGTTGCTGCCGTGCAGGGGGTGAGCTCCCCTCGCTGGAGGGGATGATGTCCTGGTGTGTCACTGCTGGAGGGTTTTATGGTGCCCAGCGAGCTGGGTTGTACCTGCCTGCCCTCCTAGGGAAGCTTTTCCCTCCTAGGGAGGGCCTGCATGCCAGGCTGGGGCTTGGTGGCTGTGGCTTTGCTGGCAAAGGGTCCTGCAGGCAACAAGAGTGTCCCTGAACAGACAGACCCTCAGTCCCACAGAGGGGGCTGCACTGCAGGACAGGAGGGGCCTGGCTCTCACCCAGGTGGTGCCCAAGGACCAGAACCTTCTCAGGAGGGATCAGTTCCCTTTGTCATGCAGGCTGTAAGACACATTGCCTTGCTTGTCTGCTTCCCGGGCTGGGAGAGGGCCGAGGCAAGCCAGAGAAACGTGGGAGTGAGAGCTCAGGGAGGTACCCAGGCACCATATCTACCAGCCACAGTGGGGTGCTGAGAGATGCAGGTAAAACCCTGCACTGCCTGGGTGCTGCCAGGGCTGGGGAAGCAGCAACTCTTTGAGTTTGGGCTGCCCCTTCACCAGTGGGTGAATCGTTCCTGGCAGTGCCAGGCTGGGAGCGCAGCAGGACATGGGGTGTGCAGGGAGCCAGGGGCTGGGGGCAGAGCTGTCAGTGACTCACCATGTCCATCCAGCTCCAGCGTGGTCCTTCTGCCTGCAGAAACCCAGCCAGTACCAGGGAATCACAGAATATCCTCCAGAGCAGGGCACGGGCAGGCTCACAGTGCCCCGATGCCCAGGAGCCCACGATGCTCCCGCACCCCTGTGCCTGCTCTCTGTGCCCGCCCTGTGCTCACACTGGGGCAGGACCGCCCCAGCACTCCTTAAAACCCACAAGGGGAGTTGTGAAACAGGAATTATGGTTTGTATTGTAATACAACACCGGTCTATCAGCAGCACCATCACCTGCTGTAATCTCCTGAGCATCTCCCCTGGGGGTGACTCACCTGCTGGGCTGCTGTCACCCAAGAGCTTATCAGAAGTGAACGGACTGATTTTTCCTGCTCCTCCTGATGATAAGGGGATCCGCGGCCATCCCGCTCTTTGTTGTTCTCTTCCGCGTTGCACTGGGTTGTTTCTACACCGAGGGTTTAGTAGGTGGAGGAGGAAAGGAGGAGAGTTTATGCACGAGGTTACCTGGCTCTCGGGTCACTCGGTCTGTGTGTCCCCGTGCAGCCCCAGGTCACGGCTGGCAGCTGCTCCTGGCAGAGCTGGGGGGAAGCTAAAGGTGAAGGAAGTGGGTGCCCGTGGAAGGTTATCCTGAGGCTGAGGATCCAGGCCCCTCAGGAGATGTGGGGACCTGGGCTGGCTGTGCCCACAGCTCCCGTCCCCATGGTCCGTGTGATGCCCAGAGACTGTGGGATGGAGGGTGGGCAGTGGCACTGGCAGGTCCAGCTGGAGGGTGCCTGTGCTGCTGTGAGAGATTTCACCTTGAAAACCCCCTGGTTTAGGGGCTGCAGCAGTGGGCAGCTGGGCAGAGCTTGGGTCTCTGGTGTGCCATGTTGGGTCCTGACAGCCTTCCCAGAGCATCCCAGTGCCAGCCCCGCTGTCCTGGATGGGAGAGCAGCCTGGGAGCATCCATGGGGAGGGAGGTGGCATGGCAGGAGTGGCCCTTCCTCCTTTGAGGTTACAGAGGCTTTGAGGAAGCAGCTGAGGTTTGCAGATGTTATGTCACAGCTCTGGGCGCCTTCGGGGCTTTGCTTCCTGGAGTGCAGCTGCATTTCCAGCCCTTCCCTGGCCTCCTGCACCCAGAGCCCTGGCATGACACAGGTTTCCGGGCATCCTGGCTCTGTTGGGGTCAGGCAGGGGTCAGGCAGGGCCGGCCCAGGGCTCTGTGTGGCCATCAGTGTCCCCGAGCCACTCATGTACACAGCTCATCCCTGTCCTCTCCTGTCCAGCAAGGAGTGATCCCAGGCTCTCTGTGTGAGCTGGGTACTGCCAGGGCCTGGGGGTCTGCAGTGCCCATTGTCCCCTCTACATCCTGCTGGCTCTGTACCCCTGCAGGTCCCTGGCATCGCCCCTGCTCTTGGCACTGTGCCCCTCATCCTGGGGAGGGCTGTGGGGCTTGGCCCTGCCCTGGCTGCCCTGTGCCGCTGGCATTGGGGTATGGTAGAGGCTGGGCCTGGCAAGGTGGCACAAACCAGGAAGGAATTCTGCCCCTGGCTGCCCAGTTTCAAGCTCTTAATGGTTATCCCTGTTTGTCACTTCTCCCTGCAGCCACATGAGGTGATTTTCCCTCTTTCCACAAGCAGGAGTTGATTTCCCACTTTGAGAAGATGATCTCCTCCAACTGTAAGTGCATCATCTTGGGAGATATCTGACTCGGGGCAGCTGCTGGGGAACATCCCGTCCCCCTGGGGTCCTGCATGGGGGCATAACCTTTGTGGGCATCCCCAAATGCCCAAGTCCCTGCCACACTCCTGGCTGCTGGTCTTGGTTGCCAAAGGACACGGCCACTTGGGCACCTTGCCAGCGCTGGACACACCTGTGTGCAGGGTGTCCTTGTCCCTCAGGCACCCAGTGCTCCCAGCTCAGCCTCTTCCAGTAGTGGGAGGGCAGAGCTGCCCACACAGGAGGGCATCATGCCCTCCCCAGGGGGTGGGGAGGCTGGGCTGGGCACTGGGATGTGCCGTCAGCCGGAGCTCCTCTGCTTTCTCCCCGGGAACCAGTTGGACCAGTGGGCGAGGACTGGTGCCTGGGCTCGCTGCAGTGGGGGCGGTGAGGCAGCTGTGTCACCAGGAGAGGAGGGCACGGGCAGGAATTGCCAGGCTCCAGTGCACACAGGGCTCAGCTGAGGCAGCTCCAGCCCGGGAGAGCTGTGAGCAGCTCCTGCGAGGGAGATGGACCCCTGGAGAGGTGAGTGGGGGCCTTTCTCTCCCCTCGTGGGGCACGGGTGGGATGGTTCATGGCATGGGCAGTGTTTTGGGGACCTTCCTCCCCTCTGCTGTCTGGGACTCACCTGTGAGCTGTGGTGGCTCTGCCTCCAGCTGCTCAGAGCCATCCCTCTGGGATGTGAGGATGTGTGTGAGGATGTCTGCTCCCGAGGGTGTCAGGGCAGGGATGCCTCCCACACACGGCACGGGGCAGGGCCTGGGCACGGAGCCATCATCCTCCCACCGGCAGTGGGCGTGGGGACAGGGCAGTTTCGGCAGCCACCTGATTCAGGGAGGCTGTTGCAGCTCGTCCCTCCTGCCCCGCAGCTCCTGCACATGAGTCACGGCTGCAGCAGCTCCTCCCCTCACCCCTGCCGGGGCCTGGGGCTCCAGCTCCAGCAGGAGCAGGGGGCACTGGCTGCCCGTGTACCCCTCTCCAGGCAGGAGGGCCTGGTGGAAGGGAGGGAAGGGCAGGTGGCTCCTGCTGCTCTGCTGTGGAACCCGGGTGCTCACAGGCTCTGTGGCTCCCGGCTCCTCACCAGACCCCACCAGGTAGAGCAAGTGCTGCGGGTTGCAGGATGACCTGGGGCCTTGCTCACTATGCAAACACTGTGACCACAGGGGAAATGTGCTCACTCCACTGGCATCTGCCTAAATTTAGCTGCTCTTAGGTCATCCCTTTCTGCTGCCTCCTCGCTCCAGACTCTGCACAGCCCAGGATCCGTCCCTGTGCCCTGCACTGTGGGGCTGGCCGTGCTCTGGGGCAGTGCCCAAACCCTGTGCCCTCCTGGCACAGCCCCCCCAGAGCTGTCAGCAGAGAAATGGATTCTCAGCAGCTCTGCTGTGCTGGGCACCTCGATGACAATCCTGAGAGTGTTGGCTGGTGCTGGACTTCACCAGCCCCTGTGACACGGATGGGAGGGATGGAGTGGTGTAGAGCCCCACAGTGGTCCTGCACAGCCCCTTCCATGTCCCTGCACAGCCCCTTCCGTGCCCCGTCCCAGCCCGGCGCTGGCAGCAGGAGGCTGCTCGCCCTGACGAGTGCATCCTCTAGAGGGAACTGCCAGCCCAGAAATGTGTCTGCGCGGCTGTGCCGGGCTGGCTGCAGGGATGGATGGCTCCCGGGGCAGCTGGACGAGGTGTTTCTCCCCACGGGGGCGTGCGTGGGTCCAGAAGTGGGGATACAGCGTTGCCAGGGTGTCCAGCCCCCTCCCCAGTCACCATCCCGCCTGCCAGCTCGCCTGGGGACAGCAGAGGTGGTGGCTGTGTGGCCAAGTCTCCATCACAGGGCTTTGGGGGTGGCAAAAATCTCTGTGGCACAGCACTCAACAGCCTCGTGCTGTGTCCCCCTTCCCCGCTGCACAGACAGCACAGGGTGGAAGGTCATATCCCAGCTGTCCTGAACCCCCCAGGGGATGATCAGAACCCCCAACCTCCCAGAGGTGTTTGCCTGCAGAGCCCCTTCTCCCTCTGCTTTGCAGGGCAAGAGCCCATCAACGTGACTGGGGCTGTGCTGGGCATCGGGCTGGCCTTGCTGATCCTGGTGGTGTTCAGCTACACCTTCATCCGCTGGTACCAGAGGGGCCAGTACTGGCACCGTGAGTGGTTGGGGCAGGGGGACAGGTGGTGACAGGGCAGGGAGGGCTCAGAGGACAGGGCTGAAGGGTCTGGGGAGCACCCCTGACCTTTGCTGGCCCCTGGGCAGCAGGGCAAACCTGCGTGCAGGGGGCTCTGGGGTGAGCTGGGGACACGCAGAGGAGAGGAGGGGGAATGCACGGTGATGTCCTGGTGCTGTCCCTCTGCCTGTCCTGCCTGTCCCTGTGCTGCCACACAGACTCACAGCAAAGCAAAGGTGGGTTTGTGGCACCATGTTGTTCTGACACCTCTCTCCTCCCTTCCTCCTGCCTCTCCAGGGCCTGACTTCGTCTTCAACCTCTACCACACACGGTGAGCAATGCCATGAGGGGACCTGGGGTGGGCTGGCTGCTCACTTTGCACGGTGCTGAGGTGTCACACACCCTCACCAGTCCCTAATCCAGCATGTTCTGCAGTTTGCCTGCCCAGGATGGCAGCTCTGGGGGTCTCCAGAGGGACAGTCCCCAGCCTGCAGGCTGCCAGGGGCAGGAGGGGGACAGGCAGCTTGTTGACATCTCTGCTTTCCCCACAGTGGGCTGGGGTCTGTGGCAGTGGAGATGGTGCCCCCGTTCAGCATCAGTGGCTCTCTGGACACCACAGGCAGTGGCTACAAGCCCTTCCACACCCGGGGGCCATGAGGAGGGAGCCAGGCTGCAGAGCAGGTAGGACATCACCCTGTGATGGCTGTGGGGTCCCCAGCCACGCGTGTCCCCCCAGCACAGTCCATGGGTGCCTCTGTGAGGAGCCCAGGGGGGTGAGAGTGCTGTGCCCCCAAACCTCCCTGCTGCCTTGTAGCCCCCACGCGTCACAGCTTTCCCTGGGACAGTCCCAAGGTTTTTCCAGCAGAAATCCTGCGGCTGTGGGGCTACAGGGGCTTTCCCCAGGCTCTGCTTTTTGTTCCCTCTGGACAGGCTTTGGTTTGCATTTCCTTCCCCCCTGTCCTTGGCCTGGGAGGGAACACATGGGGAGGGACAAGGGGGGCTGGGGCTGGAGCCTGGGTGCTCCTGCACTGCTTCCTCTCGCTGCCTCTCACCCAGCACCAACCAAAAAAGCAACCAAAACCATCCAGGGGAACTCCTCCATTTTCACTTCTGTAAAAAAACAGCCCCTGAGTGTGTTGGATTTCTGCTGAAATGGAAACAGCACAGTTTCTGCTTTTAAAAAAAGCTTCACAGAATCCCAGGATAGTTGGGGATGGAAGGGGCCTCTGGGCACCACCTGGTCCAAACTGCCACCTGGAAGCAGAGACACAAGAATGCATCCAGGAGGATTTTGAATCTCTCCAGAGAGGGAGACTCCACATTGTCCCAGGGCAGCTCCTCCATGTGCTCCCCAGCCACAGCTCTCTTGCTGTCCTTCCCTGGCCATGGGCAGCACAGGAGGTGCCTGGGGCTGGCACTGGCACAGCCTCCCCTCGCTTGGGACGGAGGAAGAGGGTGCAGCCTCATCCCAGGCTCCCTGAGCACTCATCCCAGAGAAAAGAGCCACCTTCCCCATGGCTCAGAGACCCTCCTGCCCTCGGGACCAGCCACCTGCATGCCCAGGAGACCTGGGACTGTGAGTGCAGGGCACCAGCTAAGGAGGACAGCCAGGAGCCCCAGAGCTGGGTGCCTGGGTTTGTGCAACTGTGGAAAATGGTGTCAAGAAATGGGAAATCTGCCCCAGGCCCCCTCCTTGCTCCAGTATCTGGACCAATGTGGGAGTTTGTCCCCTGCACCAACAGTGCAAACAAACACCTCAGAAAGCCCCTGTGAGGTTTGTCCTGTTTTTTTCACACCAGTTGTCTTCAGTCTCAGCAGAGTAAGTGGCTGTGGAAGTGCCCAGAGCATGAGAGCAGCTGTGGGGAAGGTGCTGTGGCCACAGAGAGGGGCCCTGTGGGGCTGGTGGGGGCTGGGGAGGCACAGGGGGCTTTAGGACCATTTCTTTGCAAACTTTTCTCATAAGGAAAATGAGGAGAAACTCGTGAGCCCCTATGGCTGTGTGTTGGGAAACCAGTGAGGACAGAGTGGGATTTCCAGGCAGTCGGAGGGACTATCGGCACTCTGGGCTACCAAAGCCAAGCCCTGTGGTCTGCATCTTTCTGGCAAACTCCTGGCTTTGTTTGAAAGGAGGGCTCTGGCTGCTCATGGAGCCCTGGGTGCTGGCAGCTGGAGCCCTTGGTGGTGGGCAGGAACTGCCAGCACTTGGCACGGCGCAGGATCCGCCCGCGGAGCCTGACGTCAGCAGCGTTTAAAAGAAAAACCAGAAAAAAGTCATGCTTAGTTTTGATGACTCCTTTTTCCAGAGGAAGTTGAAAAAAAAAAAAAAAAAGAAAAAGAAAGAAAGCAAAAAGCTCCAGCCCCCAAAATACACAGAGGCAGAAGAGCTGGGGTCAGTGGTTGGGCAGGAGGAGGTGCACAGTGCCCACCACGGCCGGGCTGCCACAGGATGCAGGGAGTGATCTCACGTGTGAGTTACATCAGATGTAACAAAAGGCAACCTGGTGATGATCAGCCCCCTTCTCCTGCCTGTAGTGAGTCATGCTTTCTTCTGAAAAACATTCCCCAAGGAGGGTTTCCACCAGCAGTTTTAATGGGACTATCCCAGCGTGAAGGTTCTTGGAAACTACATGACTCCTGGAAAAACTTCCCTGTAATCTGGCAGCAGTCAAGTGTGTAGCCCAGGTTGAGTTGTTCCATCTCTTGCTGTTTCCATTCTGACAGTAACTATTCACAGAATCACAGAATCAATTAGGTTGGAAAAGACCTCTGAGGTCAAGTCTAACCTATGACTGAACACCACCATGTCAAAAAGGCCGTGGCACTAAGTGCCACATTCAGTCTTTCCAGGTTTCCCAGCCCCTGGGTTTGATTTGTTCTGCTCTGCCCTGAGGTTCTCCTGTCCTTCCCTGGTGCTGTCCCATGGACTGCCTGTGTATTCCCTGCTGTCCCATCCCATCCCTGTGGAATCACAATGAGCAGCTCAGCTCCTTTTCCCTGCTGCTCCTCTGGTGACTGATCCCACAACACTGCCCTGGGACAACCACCCAGGTCCTCAGGTACATGAGAGGCTCTCAGTGATGTGCCCTTTTGTAGCTGTGATGTGCTGGAAATGCCCTTCCCCACGTGAGGCAGAGGCACGTTGCCCTTTGCTGCTGGGGAATGTGAAAACGGAAAGCGCAGCTTGACCTTAGGAGAGGATGAACAGACAAACAGCCCAAATAAATAACACCACAACCTTTATATTTACAAATTAAATAGAATAAATAATGTCTGTGTACAGGAGGGGCAGAACATGGCCCATAGTGTGAGCAGAGCTGGCCTGGCTCATCCTGTACCCCGTAACCCATCAGAGGCAGCCAGCACCCCCCAGGGCTCTGCTGTAGGGTCTGGATGCCAAAGGGTCTCTGTAGGGTCAGGAAAGTCCCTCACTCCCTCCATGTGAGGTCATCCAGGGAGGGAGCCCCGTGCTCCCGGCAGCAGGGTGGCTGATGTCAGGCTGCCCTCTACTCCCAGTGCCTGTGTTGTGAAAGGTCTGGATGTCATGGGAGGATGTCACTGGAGCTGTGGACGTCAGCTGGAGGAGCCCAGTGCTGGCCAGAGAAAGGGGGAAGTGAAAGCAGAGAGCTGGTCCCGGCCCCAAGGGTGGCCCTGTGCCTCATGCTGGGCTGCTGAGGAGGGCAGACAAGACAGGATCATCCTTGGGAAACATCCTGGTGTGTATCCTTGAGCTTGGTGAGCCCCTCCAGCACAGTCCATCGCTGTCTCTCATTAGCTGTACATCAGAGACCAGCTGGAGAGGCACACTGGGGGCTGTCCACACAGTCCTGGGGCCAAAGCAGCCCCAGCAGGAGCTGGGCAGGTGCTCCTGGGACATGTCCCAGCCCGGCACAGCTTGGTTTGGTGTGTTAACATTCAGGGGGTGGCAGTAGCTTATTGAGTGGCTGCTCCCCACGGGCAGCAGTAGAAGAGGTAGTTGTGTCAGTGTGCAGGGCTGGCAGCACCTGCTCCTGGCCTGGGCACGGCTCACAGGCGACTGTCCTTGCTGGCCCCACTCAGCAGGCTCAGGGGGTTCACTGGCAGTGTGAGCCAGTCCGTGCTGAGGCTGGAGGTGAGGGGCAGCGTCCCCAGGATGTCAGTGTTGAAGATGCTCAGGTCGAAGGGAGCTTTCAGGAGCTCAGGGCCAGCTTTGGAGACCAAGGGAGCACCTGGAGCCCCCCAGCTCAGCAGAGTGGGGGCCAGGGGTCCCACCTGGCTGGAAAAGTCCAAGGAAGGGGCTCCCCATGGAGCAAGGTCCTGTGCATGGCCACGGGGATGCTCTGGAGAGGACTGCTTCAAATACCCCTTGGACACAGCCAGCTCGGAGCACTCAACATCCAGCACGAGGTCAGTGCTCTGCCCAGGCCCTTCACAGCCTGAGAGGGGCATTTCCTTGGCTGGGTCCTGCCTTGGCTCCACTGTGCCCTTGCACTGCTGCAGGTACCCATGGAACTCCACGTCCTCCTGGCCTGTGGCAGGGCAGAGGTCTGGCCCCCCTTGGCTGCTGTTCCCGCTGCTGGAGCAGCACGTGGGAGCAGGGCAGGTGCTCTCCAAGCCCACACCACTGTCATCACCAGTGGGCAGCTGTCGTCTGTAGCCCTGGGGCTCAGGGCTGGTGGAGCAGCTCAGTTTGGAGGAGGAGGAGGAGGAGGGGATGTGCAGGCAGATGCCACTGTCGGTGCTGCTGCCACTGTTGTCTCTGCTCCCCACGGGTGCCAGCAGGCACAGCCGGTCCTTGGGCCACACTGGGAGCCTCCAGCCCTGCTCCAGGGATGAGCCCCCCTCCTGGGCTGTGCTAGTGCTGCTGTCCAGCTGGGGCTCCTTCTGGCACAGGAAGAGCTGCTGGATGGGGTCTGTGTCCAGGCTGCCCAAGGACGGGGGCTCGTGCTCCACCCAGAGCGAGCTCTGCTTCATGAAGGACTTCTGAGAGGGAGAGAAAGAAGGGAGTGAGCTGTGTTGTGTCCCTGTTGTTGCTGGCTGCTCCCAGCGCTCCCCAAGCCTGTGCCTGCACCCCTGTGCCAACCACAAAAGGTTCCTTACCAGGACAGACGGTGTCCTCACAGGTTTCCTTATGTAGGTGTGCACCAGCAGAGCCCCCAGGATCCCCAACAGCACGATGAGACAGGGGCTGAGGATGCTTGGGAGAAACTCCACAGTCCCTGCAAGAGAGGACGTGTCCAGGTGAGGGGGACAGGCAGCGTCCAAAGTGCAGAGCAGCTGTCCTGGCGTGGACCCCCATGTGCCCAGGGCCAGGAGGCTGAGGAGGGTCTGCACCCCTCCCTTCCCTGGCTCCCCACTCACTGTCTCTCTGGGCGGTGGTGACACACTGCTCGTCGGTGCGCGTGGCGCGGAGGGGCCGGTTGGTCACGCTGGGCTCCACACTCAGGCAGTACTCAGTGCCCCAGAGCAGGTCACTAAGGGTGAACTCTGCCCTGCTCTCCACCACTTCAAACTGCAACAAGGAGAGCACAGGCTGGGACCTGAGAGCCCCCAGCTCCTGCAGGAGGGCTGGTTCCCCCTCTTTCCTGCCCCCTCCCCCCCGTCCCCTGGGAATAGGACATCTCCCCTCCCCAGCTGACCCAAAATCCCAAGAGTCAGGGAAGCTGCTGCAATAAAACATGCAGAGAAACCTCTCTGTGGTGTCATGGCTCTAAGAAAGCTCAACATTCAGTTTTACAGAAGACTGTGCTTTAACACCATGTTTTTCCCACCCGAGCAGCACTGCGTGGGACAGATGGGGAGGGCACAGGAGCAGCGACTCATCTCACCGTCTTGTTGTCCTGCGTCCTCCTGGCATACACCCGGTACTGCCTCATGTCCCCATGGATGTCCTCGTACCTCACAGTGATGTTCCCAGTCCGGAAGAGCAGCTGCAGCTGCACATGGATGGTGTTGCCCCTCACGGAGAGGCTCTGGCCCGACAGGCGCAGGCTGGCTGGAAGCAAGTCGGTCGGAAGAGCTCGTTAGGGCTGTGCCCTGCCTGCAGCACTGCACTGAGCTGTGACTGTCCCTCGTGGCTGGTGCCACCCATCCTCGCTCTGTCCCATCCTCTCCTGCAGCCTGCCTGCCCTCCAGGAGGGAAATATCCCTGCTCTCATTCATCCCACAGTTCTTCCCAAGCGGTTTGGCTCCCTGGCCTCACCATCCTCAGAGCCTCCTGCCCCCGGCCGAGGTGAAGGCAGACCCCAACCTACCGTCCTGTGGGGAGAAGACGTTGGTCCTTTGCCACGAGGACGTGTGGTTCCCAGACACGGCCCTGACCCGGGCGTAGTAGCGCCTGTCGGGATCCAGGGTGTAGTAGGTGAGGTCGCAGGATTGCCCCGAGGACTTGGTGCACTCTGGGACAGCTGTCCAGGGCATTTTCGTGCCGTAGCTGCGGGGAGAAGCACCGGGGGTGAGAGCCGTGCGGGCAGTGCAGGGACTCAGTTGCCCCTGCTGATGGAGTCGGATGGCAGGCAGGGATCAGCCCACGGCTGCACTCACACTTTGTACTCCACGTCGTAGCGGATGTCCCCGGGGTGGCCGTGTCCCGGCTCCCAGCGCAGCACGTGCCACGCGGTCTCGGCAGCGAAGCGCACGCGCCGGGGGCTCGCCAGCCCCTCACCTGCGGGACCCACGGTGGGCGTTGGGTGAGGCTGCACAGCCCCCATCCCTCTCGGACCCACAGGAGCTGGGCAAGGCCCTTGGGATGGCCTCCTGGAGCATCACTCCATGTTTAGTGTGGACTGCATGAAATGTGTGAGGATTTCCCTGCATTTCTTTCTCCAGGTTTCAGCGTTTGCTCATCCCCATCTTTCCCTTTCTCTCTCTTTGGGCAGAGCCCAGCTCAGCCCAGGCAGGAGTTTCCCCGTGCTCTTCTGCCCCAAGCAAGGAGCTGTGTTTGCATCCCCAGCCCCTGCCATTGGCCATGGGGGCTCTGGCCAGACTCAGCTTTCTCACAGCTGTGTTTGGACTCTGCTTTCCTGTTTTGCTCATCTGCTGCCTGGATGAAACAGACGTTTTTCACACCTCCTGCCTGATTTCAGTACTGTCACCTGGCAGCAAAGCCTCAGCTCGATAACATCTGCCACCCCCCTGTGTGGGTTTCCCTGCCGGCAAACACCGAGCCCAGCAGCGGCCGTGGCACCTCGCCTGTGATCACAGCGCTGGGGACTCAAGAGCCTTTGGGCTCCCAACCCAAAGCCAAGTGGCAAGCAGGGAGCCCTGGCCGTGTCTTGCTCCAAAGCGCCGGTCTGAGCACCCAGTGACAGTGTCCAAGCTGTGGCTCCAACCTGCTCCCCCATCCCGGTGTGAGCGGCCCACCCCGAGCCCTGGAGATGAGCGAGAGACTCACCGTTGGTGTGCCGGGCGAGGAGCAGTGCCAGGCACAGCGCCAGGGTGGTGGCAGAGGGGCCCATGGCAGCCCAGCATCCTCCGTGGCAGCAGGGTGAGTGCAGTGCCGAGCTCTGCCTGTTTTTCCCCGGGGGTTGGCTCGGTGACGTCTCGGAGGCGTTCGCAGAGCGGGAGGAAAGTCGCTGCGCAGCCACTTCCACTTTTGGTTTTTTTTTTATTTTTTTTTTGCTGTCCACCCACTCACCCCCAGTCAATGCCTCAGCCCTGGGCTGGGCATTTCCAACAGCAGACTTAAAGGAAGAATTTTGGGGGCTTTTCTGAGCAAAACGGTGCAGTGCTGAGAAAGGCAGAGACGTTGTGTACTTGTACTTGCCTTTGCTGCTTTGTTATGAAATGAGATGTTAAAGGCACAGCAAAGGTGAGTGTTAGCACTGAGGGTGACCTGTCACAGGGATTTTACAGAGGACAGTGCCATGACCTGTCCTGCCAGCAGCTAAATCCAGCCGGGTTCCATCCAGCCCTGGAGCCCCAGGAGAGGGTTCTGGCTTTTCCTTCCTTTGGGCTCAGCCTGTACCCTCCTGTTTCTTTCCCTGTGTATGGGGCTGAGTGGCAATTTCTGGGCTATTCTGTGTCCTGCAAACACTACACACATCTGAAGTCCAGTGTGGCAGGGGGGCTGTCCTGTCTCCAGGGCTCTGGGACCCCCAGGTGTGGCCATGACTCATGTGGCTGTGGGGTCAGGCCCCACGGTGATGTCCTGCCTGTCTGGTGATGCTGGGACCTGAATTACCCCCCAGACGA
This sequence comes from Pachyramphus minor, assembly GCA_013397135.1. Lineage (NCBI taxonomy): Eukaryota > Metazoa > Chordata > Aves > Passeriformes > Tyrannidae > Pachyramphus > Pachyramphus minor. The sequence goes on along the minus strand of VYXB01010299.1, from coordinate 922,191 downwards.
CTGTGAGTCCTCTGCTTTGCCTTCTGGCAGGTGGGATTACAGGAGGGTTTTCCTGGGGCCCTCATGTGATGGGGGGTGATTCACCACAAAAAGAGGAATTTCCCGTTGGGGAATAAGTAGAAAGGACACAGATGAAAAGAGTAAGAGAAACCAAAAGTGCTCTGAAAAGTGCTCTGATCATGTCAGGCCTGCCTTGGTGAGCACAGAGGTGCAGGGTCTCAGGTTTCACCTTGAAGAATCATTTTAAATGCCTTAAGTGGAAGATTTCTGCTGTTTTCCCTAACTTGTCCTTCCTGCTAAAGGCCAAGGGCTTACACAGACTTGCAACCTGGCCAGGGCACCACCAGCAGATCCCCTCCCTGCCCTGGGTTTATTCCCCAGTCCTTGGCAGATCAGCTGTCCTTTCACTCTGCTATGAACTCCTGAGTCAGATCTGGCAGCCACTGAATTTAGGAGTCCTGAGATGAAGCACAGCCCATCCCACACAAAGCCACAGCTTGTGTTTTGTGTAAAATAATAACAATTAAAAGCAACAGGACCAAAAACAATGGAAGGGGGAGCTTTGTGGAAAAGACACCCCCAGGGCTGGTCCTGTGGGTGAGGCGGTTCAGAGGCTTGGGAGAAGGGGTTGGTGATTTAAGGGAAAATGAAACAGGCTGAGGAGAAATGAGAGTTCTGCAGAAGGCTGGGATGGTGAGAGGCACAGGCGCCCTGGGGGACTCAGGTTGGCACCTGAGCTGCTGCACGGTGGGCAGTGTGACCTGGGGGTGATGTGGCTGACCCTGAAATATCTCCTGGTGGACACACCACAGAGAAGCCCAGGCCAGGGGCAGCTGGGACTGTGTTTCCCTTGCCCGTGTCCCTCAGGAGGTTTTCCCAGGGTGATAGAGGGGTCAGACAGTGATGCTGCCCTGTTCAGTGCAGGGCTGGGGCCAGAGGGCTGGGTCTGCACAGCCTTGCCACAGGACAGGAGCAGAGTGATCCTCTTCCCTTCCCAGTTCCCTCGTGCCTGGAGGTTGGAGCGGAGCACAGAGGAGCCGCCGGGCTCTCCTGGGCTGGTGGAGCCGGCTCTGGCCGTGTGTGCTATTATCACCTCTGTGCTAGCTGGGAGGGCAGGAGGGTGCTGCAGGGCTCACAGGAGCAGTTACCAGCAGGCAAGGGTGAGGATTTCACCCGGGAGGTGTTGTGCTTGCTGACATTTACCATCAGGCTGCTGGGGTCAGGCCAGACACGCTCTTCTCTGTAACTTGTTCTCTGTAGGTGGCTTTGTAGAAACACCGGCAAGCAGTGAATGATTCCTGGAGTTGTCACCTGGAGCTGCTTTCTGAAAATCCCTTTTTGAAGAGGATGTGGCAGCTTGCATGGATGTGGCTGGCTGGGTCAGGGCTGCCTGGGGATGCAGCTCAGTGCTTGGCCAGCCCCAGCACCCAGCAGGCTCAGCCTGCACAGGCACAGAGGAACCACAAAAAGCAAACAAAAAACCCCCAAACCCACTTCTGCCTGTGAAAACTGCCAAGGAGTGTGCTGTGGAGTGAGGGCTGGCTCAGAAACCCCCCTGGAAGATGGGATTCCCAGAACAGGAGGGGACAGTGGGATCCAGCACAGGTTTTTCAGCATTGAAGTGAAGGGGCTTTGCAGCAGGGTTTCTCCAAGCTTGGATGTCCCTGCTTGTCTCCTGGCCCTCCTGATGAGCAGGTGTGGGTGGAGAGCTGGATGAATAAGGGACTTGCTTTATGAATAATGCCAAGAGAAATGTGTGGCAGTGAGGGTCATGAGTCTGGGTATCAGAGAGAACACAATGGAGCTGGGCCTTTTTCTTTTAATCTGGATGTTTTCATCTGTTTCTACCTGAGTTCTTGGTTGAGCAAAGCATCCCCAGCTTGTGCCTGAAGGGGAGGCAGGAGGCTGCTGCTGGCTGCTGGCAAAAGCACCATTTCATTAGTAAAGGAATGAAAAGGCCTCTAGAGAAACTGGAGGGAAACTGCATTTCATTTCCCTTGGAACAGGGAATTCTTGTCTTCTGGGTCACACCAGAGAGGTTTTCCTGGGGTTAGGCATGGCTGTGCACCCCCTCCTCTCCCATCCTCAGCTGGCACACTTAGCCCTTGGCTAGACTGGAGAGGTTGGGGGTGAATGTGTGGTGGGCACAGAGTGGAGAAGGGGGGAATTGGGTGGGCAGGCAGCCAGGAGAGCAGCGAGGAACTCCCAGAGACCGGGATGCCACCGTGCCCTGGGGCCAGAGGATCTCACCTGCTCCCAGACTCCCATCCCTCTGGTCACGGCCAGGCTCCCACCGCCCCTGCCCCGCGTCCCTGAGCGCCCGGCCGGCACAGGGGCAGGTGTTTTTTGTGCTGTGCCTGGAGCAGTTGGGAAACAGGCAGCGGTGGAGCCGGGCGGCAGGTCGGACTGGTTTCCCTCCGCGCTGGCACTGACGTACGAGCCGCTCTCCAAACAGACTCTGCCCCACCGGCGACACCCGGCTGTGCTCGGCCCCGCGCTGCGCGGGATGGCCGTGCCGGAGCTCTGAGCCCAGCCCAGCCCGCAGCGGCCCATGGACGGCAAAACCTCTCCGGTAAGGTGCGGGCAGCTCCGCGGTTCGACCCCGCCGGGGGACGGGGGTGCTCCGGGGCTGGATGGACCCGCTCTCCTCGGGGTTTGGTGGAGAGCCCAGTTTCTCCTCCCTGCTCTCCAGGGTGTTGCCTTCGAAGCAGGCAGTGGGGAGAAGGAGCCAGGATGGGGGGCTGCTGCCGCCGGCACCCCTCGGCACATGGAGGGAGGGGGACAGTCACCAGCATCCCCAGTGTCAGCTCCGTGCTGGCAGAGGGGTTGTCGGGGCCCCCAGCATCCTTCTTTGCCACGTTGGACTTGTGAACTGGGGGGACCAGTTGGTGCTGTCAGTGAGATCTGGTGCTCTTGGCACCCGTGGGAGCCGCACTGAGTTCCTGAGCCCTCCGGCACTTTCCACCAGCACTTTGGCAGCAGTGCACTGGTGGGCTCAGCCCTGCTGCTCCCCTTCACCGCCTCTCCGGGCACTTTATGGGCTGGGTTGACTGGGACCTGCTCAGCCTTGGATGTGGGACTTTGCTGAGCATCCTGTCATGAGGAAAACATCCATCCTGGCTGGGCACCGGGCGAGGCCGTGGGTAATTACCGTGCCGAGCGCTGCCGGCTGTGCCAGCGACGTCCGGGACGTGCAAAGCCAGCAGTGACGGGGTGGATGGGGCTCGAGGGGAGGCAGGGCCAGCTGTAACACCATCCTCCTCCTGCCCCTTGGCGTGGGGGTGCCAGGCAGGAGCAGGGGCAGAGAGGGCTCGTGCCGGATGCTGGCTGGGTCCGCGCAGCAGCCTGACCCCAGCACTGTTCTGCAGGTGGCATCACTGCATCTTGGTGACAGCAGGGCAGGAACCGGGATGCCCGCCTATAGAGACAGTTGCCCAATACTGGACATCCCCACTGGGCCACCTTGGCTTTGTCACTTGTATTAAATGGGCCACCAGGAGTCCCAGGAGCCACCCTTGGCTCTGCAACTGCGGGAGAGTCGCTCCATCTTTCTGTGCCTCGGTTTGCCCATCTGTGGAATGGGGTGAGCAGACATTACTCACCCCTGGAACGTTTTCGGGTCTCTGCCCAAAGGGCTGCTCACACTGGCACAGGGCAACCTGTCCCTGGCCACATCAGGCTGACTCAATTGTCGTGGCTTGACACCTGCACTTGCAAAATGGCCCTGGCCTGCTTTGGGATTTCACTTCCCCGTGTGCTTCCCCTTTATAGCATCAGGGCCTCAGCAGAGTCCTCTTGCACCCCTGCCCTGTTCTGGGGCTGGGGTCTGTCCCTTCCCAGGGAGGCCCCGCTCAGCTGTGACACTCCTGTGTCACCAGGAGGGTTCGGGGCTCTCACAGGCTGGGCAGGGCTTTGTCCCTGGTGAGGACAATGTCTCTGTTGTGCACTGGCTGAGCTGGTCTGCACAGACAATCGGTGCTCACAGGCTGGTGGAGACAGTTCCCAGCCTGGACACGGGACCTGTGGGCACCTGGGAGCAATGGTGAGGGTGGGCAGCTGAGCTTAGCTGGGGGGGATGATCAGCTATGAGGCAGCTCCTTCCAGCTTATTTAAGGCACGCTGCCTCCCTCCTCTCTTGATGCTCCAGACTCTGAGCAGCTGCCTGTGTCCCTGTGCTCCTCCGAGGGACAGCTGGGACCTGGTCCAGTTTCAACACCCAGGTGTTACCTGGCTTCCGCTCTCCCTCCCACTCCGAAACTGTGGGTGACTGCTGGCTGGTTTCCCTGCTTCCCTCCCCATTGCCCATGGATTCTGAGCCTCCAGCCCAGCCTGGATCACCTTTCCCCTGGTGATTGTCCTCTGCTGCCATGGATCTGGGGGCCTTCCCTCTGCAGCACTGAGCCGTGCTGCAGGTCAGTGCACGGGGCAGCTCACAGTGCAAAGGGGATGAGCATCTCAACGCTGCTGTCTGTGGTTCAGGTGCTTTGCCCAGTTCTGCTCAGAGCCTCAGAGCAGGGAGGATTGAGGTGGTGTGTACACTCCTGACAGGTTTAGCAAAGGGCTTGTGTTGCAGACAGGCACCATCCACTCATCCCCCAGTGCAAGGCGAGCAGAGCTGGCCAGGAGTCCCCATGTGTGTCCCCAAGATCCCTCCTCACCGTTCTCTGAAATCCATCCCTGCCACAAACAGGGGCTGGCTGTGCTCCCCATCCCAACACCTGCCTTTGGCACGTACCCCTCTCAGGGCTGGTGGTGGAACGTTTGCAGAGAGGACGTCGGGGAAAGGCCTCAAACCGCAGCCGCGCGTGTGATACGGGCTCGGCTCTGCCTCTGACTTTTACTCAAAAGCCAGCAAAGGATGAGTAAATGTTTTGTGGGCAGGAGCTGTCACTCCCTCGCCGGGGTTATGCACTCTTCTTAACAGAAACATCTTTGTAAAACCACTGCTATTTTCTCTCTGCTACAGTGGCCTTACAATAGGTTTGCTGGTTACCTGGAGCCTGTGGCAAAAGCTTTGTTAGCTTCTCTGATAGGCCTGCAAAATTATTTGGACTTTGGACGTTTGAGGAAATAAGTAGCTAAAAGTTCAGCTGAATGTAAAAGGGCATGTGTTTCCTGCTGAGGAACATTCAGAGCAGTTTGACCTATGGCGTACTTTGGTGTTGATTTGATATATTTGCACACTGAATGTGGAAGTGTTGTAGCATCATTGGCTCTCTGGGGAAGCTGGGCTGTGTTTTCTGGTGTGATGGAGAGGTTTGTCCTTTGGAGAATTGTAATTCTGCTGGTGTGACAAGTGAAGGGTTATGCTTGCTGCAGGGTGAGATGTGAAATACCAGGCACTGTGGAGAGAGCACACAAATGCCACTGTACAAGGGTATTTAAAAAAGCTTCATTTATACGTAGACAGGAGAAAGTCTTTTCCCAGGAAGGATTCCTGGCATCCACGCATTGCTTTGCTTCTGCAAGTCAGCAGTTCAGGACCTGCCACAGCTCTGGCTCTCGCCGACTGTGTTTGCTGCCTACACAATGGGCACTGAGGGTACCCGGGAGTGCCCCACGGTGTGGGTGTGTGAGAACTTGAACCCCCTCTGCTCAGGCTCATCAGGGAAGGGCAGCGTGGGGCACTCCCCAGCCCTCCCAGCTCACAGCAGAGCACACTGAGGGGCTCTCCTGGGCTCTCCAGCACCTCTGGGAGAAAGCCAGGCTGCAGCACGGCCGTCCTGGGCTCGCCCACACGGCTGCTGGGAAATCCAGGTGTAGGGAAACCTCAGCGTGCAGGCTGAGCAGAGCCAGGCGTGTTCTGGGGAAGGGGTGAGAGTGGGCTGTGAAGCGGAAGGTGCCTCTCCTCACGCACAGGAGCCCGGGGAGCCTGACACGAGTGGGGCCGTGGCTGCCCACGGCCAGGAGATGTTAGTGCTGCCTTGCCAAGGGCCCCGCGGGCGGCGGGAGGAGGTCGGTGCCGGGGGCTGGCCCCGCACACCCCGCTGGTGGCCAGGGCGGGTGGCCAGGCAGCCTCCCGGGGTGCTGTGCCCGCCGGCCCTGCGGGTGATGAGCTCCGCAGGCACAGTCCGGGAGCGGGGTGTGGGTGTCCCTGGGGTGCAGACGGGGGCTGAGCCCAGCGCGTGGCCACGCCGGGGGTGTGACTCACGGATAATGCCCAGGAAGTTACACCACCGCATTGCAAGGAAGGGCACAGCCGTATTTACACAGCCTGAGCCTGAGCAGCCTCGACACCTGCCCATCAGGGCTCCCGATTCCCATGCGGCAGGTAACGCGAGGGGAGAGGAAATCCAGCTGGAAGGGCGATGATGGCTCCCAGCACTGCCCCTGCTCTGCCTGTGTCCCATCCTCTGCCCGTGTCCCATCCTCTGCCCGTTCCCAAGCTGTGATCCAGCCCAGGTGCTGCTCGCTGGCTTGTCAGGGAAAGGGGTGTTTTCTGGTCCTGGGGAAAGGTGATCTCTAGCAGCTCCAGGGCCAAAACTCCAGGCTTCCAGAGGGATGTGTTAGAGTCACCTCTGGCTGGTAGGTGATCCCTGGGGGGTGACAGCTCCACTTCTCCTGGGCATCCCTTCTGTGGGACATCAGAGCATTATAGAATCCTATAATGGTTTGGGTTGGAAGGGACTTAAAGCTCATCCAATTCCAACTCCCTTTCAGGGGTAGGGACATCTCCCAGTAGACCAGGTTTCTCCAGGCCCCATCCATCCTAGAGAGATTTTACAGAAGGCAGAGGAAACAGCATTTATTTTGGGATTTGTACGCAGGTCCTCTCTGAAGGAAAATGAGAGGCTCTGACTTCTGTAGCTGCTGGAGCACTTGGAAGAGTGCATCTTGAGGAAAGGAAGCAGATACATATTCTTCTGCGAATTCATGGATTAGGAGTGACACAACTGCAGAGCAGCATTCCAGGGTACAGGACGTTTCAGGGCTTGGAAAACACCGATTATTAAGTATTACTAAATAACAGCTGGAAATTACACTGTATTTTTCAAATGGCTAATTAAGGATAGATGCATAAATTGGGGCACTAGCCCCGTGGAACTGGGCCATGGCGTGACTGACCCGGTGCCAAATACCCGTCTGATTGCTCCGATCACAGCAGGGGTCTGGGGAATTCATCCACCCTGAGGGGAAAAGTTCCATGACAACGAGGTTTCGGGCCGTCCTGGATGGGATGTGGCTCAGAGAGGGGCACCAGAGTGGTGACTCTCCATGAGGTCTGTGCTTCTCTGAGGAACAGCCACCAGCAGCCCCAGCTGGCGGTGCTGGGGGCTCAGCTCTGTGTCGCCCTTGCCCTCACAGCTGGCAGGGTGGCAGCTGGGGACTCTCCAGTGGGCATCAGTCACTGCCAGTGACAGTCTCCTCTGCTCCCAGACCACTGCATCACCGGGCAGTGTCCCTCCCAGCCTCCATGCCTCCACGGTCAGCAGCATCTTCGGCACCCGACCTCCACAGGCGCGGGAGAGCGTCCTGGGCATCAGCTTCAAACCCTACAGCCCCGAGGCCAGCGCGGCCCCCGCGCCCTGCACGGCCTGTGAGAGCACACGTAAGGATGGGCCCCGGGCTGGTCTCTGGCCACCCTGGCCCTGGTCCCACCTGGGGTGGGGGGGATGGAGGGAGGCAGGGATGGGTGCCTGTGCCCGCTGCTGGCACAAGCCTTGGCCACGGGCTGTTTTTCCCCTGGGGGTGTGAGGGGTGCTGGGGGCAAGGGAGAGGATTGTGATCATAGGGCAGTGCGGGGTGTGTATGGCCCTGCTCTCCCACATCCCAGGGGTCCTCTGGGGAGCCTGGTGGGTAGCAGGGTCTGGGTGTCCTGGGGGGGCAGCTGCTGCCCCTCACCCTGCCTCTGCCCTGCTGCCAGGATCCTCCATGTTCAGAGCTCCCTGCATGAGCCAGCGGCGGCTTGCGCTCATCTTCTGTGTCTCCGTCCTCATCGTGCTGCTCATCGCCCTCATCCTGCTGTGTGAGTGGGGCCCAGGGTGGCTCGGGGCTCCCAGAGGGGACCTCAGAGGGGTTGGGGGTCAGCAGGAACTGGGGATACCTGTGCTGGGAAGTGCCAGAGGGAGACCCCTGGACCCAGAGGCAGCAATGTGCTCTTGCCATTCCCTGAGTGTTCCTGACATCTGGTGGAGAGATAGGAGCCTGGGAAAGGAGATCTGCTGCCTGGGCTGACAGCAGTATTTGGGGAGCTTGGGGCTGCAATGTTCTTTCCTTCTGCTGGGCTCGCTTTGGTGGGCAGCAGGGCCCCCCCAGCAGCACCCACAGTCGCCCTCCCCTGGGCAGGATCTGCCAAACAAATTCTAGCCCACAGGGAACACACACAGACACCAGGGAATCCCTTTAATCCCAGTAACATCCAGCTGCCGTTCTCCAGCTGGTGGGCTTGAAGCACTTGCAGGCAGAATGCATGTTTCTGTGGGTGAAGGGAGAGAGACTTGCAGCAGCTGGGCAGCACAGGGGGGTGCTCAGGGTGGCCAGTCCTTCCCCAACCCTGTGTCCAGCAGCTTCTCACTCTTGGCTCAAATGCAAACTCGCGCTCACACCTGCTGTTTGGGGGTGCCCCTGTGCCTGGCACATCCAGATGGGTCACAGCTCCCTCACCCATGTCCAGCCCTGGCCTCACCACGGCATTTTCTTGCTTCCAGTTATGTTCTGGCGGTCGCAGACGGGCATCGTGTACAAGGAGCCCGCCGAGAGCTGCAGGGACAGCGCCGTGCGCTGCGACGGCGTCGTCGACTGCTCCCAGCGCAGCGACGAGCTGGGCTGTGGTGAGGCACCTGGAGCTGGGGCAGCGGGAGCCAGGGGAGCCCCGGGGTGCTGGGGATGTCCCTGACTCACCTGCTCTGTCCCACAGTGCGCTTCACATCCGAGGAGTCCTTGCTCCACGTCTACTCCAGCACCGAGAGCCAGTGGCTGCCGGTGTGCAGCAGCGCCTGGGACGAGTCCTTCTCCAGAAAGACCTGCCAGCAGCTGGGGTTTCAGAAGTAATTCCTGAGGATGGGTGGTTCTGCTCGGGTGCTGGGGCACTGCCAGCCCCCTGGGCACTGTGCTCTTTCTGCCAGCACTGTGTTTTTCTGCTGGCAGGTGGCATGTCCAGCACTGCTCATAAGGCAGATGGTCAGTGCCTGGCCACGGGCACTGCCTCACTGCCTCTCCTCTTCCCTCCCAGTGCATCTCACACCGAATACATCCCCCTGCGTGTCTCTGGCAAGAGCCTCACGGTGACTGACGAGCGAGAGACCATCCAGCAGAGCCTCAACAGGTACCAGGCAGTGTCACCTCCTGCCCTGCTCCTGCCCTGGTGCCACAGGAATGGGGCTGAGGCCGTGTCTCCCTCCTCTCTCCTGCAGCTCACAGTGTCTCACGGGAAAGTACGTCTCCCTCCGATGCACAAGTAAGGGGCTGGCTGGCACATGGCCAAGGGCAGGCAGGGAGCCTTTCCACAGGCCTGGGAGTGCTCTCCTCCCCTCTCTGCACAGGGTTGGGCAAATGGGGTGTTTTCCAGCAAACTGGGTAATAGGAAACTACAAAGATTGCATTCCCTGGTCCCCACCGCCCCTACAAGTGGTGTCTGCAGGTGGTGGGGTGCTGTGTGTGTCTCCCCTCCAAGCCCACGTTCCCTCCCAGCCCTCCTCTCAGCCCTGCTCTCCCCTCTGCAGCCTGTGGGCAGAGGATTTCTGGCCGGATCATCGGGGGAAAGGAAACCTCTGTGAACAAATGGCCGTGGCAGGTCAGCGTGCAGTACGGGCCGATCCACATCTGCGGCGGCACCATCATCGACGCGCAGTGGGTGCTCACGGCAGCCCACTGCTTCTTCATGTGAGTGCTGCTGCCAGCCCCACTCAGCCCAGCCCCACAGCCCCCTGCCTCACCCCTTCCTGCCCCATCTCGCCCTGCCAGGAACAGCATGAAGATCCTGGAGGACTGGAAGGTGTACGGGGGGGTGTCGGACCTGAAGCAGCCCATGGAGGGTGTCCCTGTCTCCCAGGTCATCATCAACTCCAACTACAGCGACGACCACGACGACTACGACATCGCTCTCATGAAGCTCTCCAGGCCACTGACGCTCTCAGGTGAGGCCTCACAGCTTACCTGGACCTGGCTGGGGCTGGTGTTTGGGGGGACAGGGAGAGACTGAGGATGGGCAGGAGTGAGAGGCACCTCGGGCCCCCTTGGAACCACACCCTGTGGCATATGGGCTGCTGCCAGCTGGAGCATCCAGCTGTGCTGTGGCCACCTTGCCTTCCCTGGCCTGTCCCATGGCCAGGAAGGGGCTGGCACATGCAGCCATAAGCTCAGCTGTGCCACCAGCATTGTGTCCCACATGGGCCTCTTCTGGGGTGGGCAAAAAGGGGACCTTTCCTGCCCCCCACGCTCCTCCCTGGCTGCAGGGCTCGTGACTACGGCGGCTATTTTGCTCCTGGGTGACTCATCCCCTCCCTCCTCGCCTGGCTTTCATCATGTCTCCCTCCAGCCCAGGTTCGCCCAGCCTGCCTCCCCACGTACGGCCAGCGATTCCAGACCGGCAGGTCCTGCTTCATCACGGGCTTTGGGAAGACCAGGGAGAATGAAGGTGAGGGAGGACACTGGCTCCCCACAGGCAGCTCCTGCCCATAGGGGCACAGCTCTGCTGTGGTGCCCAAGGACCGTTCCCACAGGGGTAACTCTGAGGGGTTGCCCTCCCCAGCCGTGAGGCTTTGCAGAAATAAGACCCGTGAGAAACACGGGTTTCCTCCCTCGCTGCTGCAGAGAGGCCCAGGGGCTGTGGGGGGACGAGGCCCCCCCTGCCCCACAGCTCTTCCTGCCCTGCAGATAACACGTCCCCCAAGCTGCGGGAGGCCGAGGTGAAGCTCATCGACTACAAGACCTGCAACAGTGACAAGGTGTACGAGGGCTACCTGACCCCCAGGATGATGTGCGCCGGCTACCTGCAGGGAGGCAAGGACGCCTGTCAGGTGAGCTGGGGGCACGTGGCACGCCAGGAGAGGGCTGCCTGCTTTTGGGGACCCACAGAGGGGCACCTGCTGTCCCCCCTCCTCACTGCTCTGCCCCTCTGAGCCAGGGGGACAGCGGAGGGCCCCTGGTCTGCGAGGACAATGGTCGCTGGTATGTGGCTGGGGTGACGAGCTGGGGAACAGGATGTGGCCAGAAGAACAAGCCTGGAGTTTACACACGTGTGACAAAGCTCCTCAGCTGGATATACAGCAAAATGGAGGTGAGGTGGCAGGGCTGTGCTTGGGCAGCAAGGCCCTGGTGCATGGAGAGGGGCTGTACCCTTCCAGCCCAGCCCCTGGCACCTCACCCTTGCTCTCCCCTCTCTCCCTTGCAGAGCGAGAATGACTAAAACAGGGATGGACACTTGCCTGGACTGTACCTCTCCAGCTGGCACAGGCCACGATGCTACCAGCCCATGCCACACCTCTCTCTGGACTGTCTGTGCAGCCAGGGACCTGTCGCTGCCCCCAACTCTGGAAACACGGCGCCTGTGAAGTGACTCTGCCCTCTCCTGGTGCCGGGGAGTGACCTGGTGGCCACTGGGCACAGCACCCAGGGGGACACAGCCCAGGCTGGCAGCTGGCCATGCTGGCTGGGGGCAGCTCCTCGCCCCGTGTCTGTGGTTCTTCTCCTGTAAATAGACCTCTCTGGATGGGGTGTCACGAGTGCTTCCTGGCAGGACTGTGGCACCCTCCAGGGGTGCCTGTCAGTGGCAGTGGGGTGCCCATGTTGAGGGGGCACTCCTCTTGCCAGATCACAGCTGTGCCACCTTGGGGCATGGGATGGGGCAGCTGTGCCCACACTGCCCACACCTATGGCTTTCCCACAGAGGGGATCCCCGAGGTGCAGCTATTCCACCCTCCGGGAGGAGCAGCCGGTGCTCTCACGTTTGTGGATAGATTTAGGAAGTGCCTTTTACACGGTGTTCCTCCCCGTGAGAGAAACACCTGTTTGTTTATTTTTCCATGCCATGGATCTGGTCTGAGCCAGAGCACCTCCCAGAGCTCCCCAGGAGCACAGCCTGCCTCCGTTCCCGCCCTGCTCCGGGGAGGATTTGGCAGCAGCGTGGGGCAGGACTGCGCTCCGGGAGTGGCTGCAGGAGGTGTGACCGAAGCCAGCAGCAGCAGCCAAAGGCCAAGCTGGAGTGTGATGCAGAGCTGGATTGCTGCCTCCTCCCTCTGGCTGCCTGGCACACAGGGATGGCCCAGACGGCCTCACCTCCCTGGCCACGCTGGAGCAGGGACACCTTTCCTCCAGGAAACAAGTGCCTGCATCTCCTTGTGGATGCTGGGGGCACGTGAGGTGCTGTGGGAGATCCCCATGGTGAGCAGGGGCTGGCTGCTCCATCCCCAGCCATGTGTTCAGCTGCAGAAGGGCCCTGGATTGCCTGGCCACCCTGAACTCTTCTAATAAACATTTTAGTAGTGTTCCACTTGGAGATGGCTCTTCTGCATGGGCTGGAGAGGAAAGGGTCAGTGCCTGGCTGCCACCATTCCTGTGGGTACATGTGGTGGAGTGGCCCTTCCTGCCCTTCACTCTCGGGGCTCCTGCTTGTGGCTGGGAGAAAAGGGGATGTCCTGGGTCCCTCACCTCCTGGGAGCATCCCCCGGGTTCCCAGCACTGACTGCTTCCCATGGAAAAGGTTATGGGCAGGCAGAGAACTGTGGATTGTGTTTGAAGTTTGGGATGGCAGGTCTAGTCTGGCTCTAGGTGTGCAGAAATCACCTGCCTTTCCTGGGACTCAGGCTGCCACGTGCCTGCTGATGGGGAGGGGTGAGTGAAACCCTCGTGTTGTTTCACTTGTGGATTTGGAGCGGAGCTGGGCGGCTGCTCTGGACCTGAACTGTAACAAAGCAAGTGGCTGCCTTTTGGGAAGCACTGAGTCAGCCTGACCTCAAATCCCTTTCCAGAGCTGCAGCCCAGAAACCTCCCACGGTTGCAGGAGCCGCCCGTGAAGAACAGGGTGTGCAGAGCCCAAGGGACTGTTTGCACTGTATAAGGTGTAAAAAGGGCCTGGGCAAACCTGCAGAGTTCCAGGGAGGAATGGGGGGTTCTTGCTCCCCGCACACAGAGGCTGGACATGTTACCAAGACCACCCTGCAAGTGCAGTGGTGACAGCAACAGATTTTTCCATGAACAGAAGCAGCTGACCTTTAGTAAGAGTGTGGGCCCCATGTGCCTTCCCCATTTTATGTTGGTCTGGTTAAACTGGGAATTCAAAGGGTTTTAAGTCACAGACCCAGATTACATTTGTCCACAGGCTCTCTGGGCTCTCAGGGGTTTCTGTTGATAAGTCCTAGTGTGCCCCACGGAGTAGCTCATTTACTGCTGGAGAAATCAATCTTTTGAGAAAGAATAACCCAAAATCTGGAACCCAGTAAGAGCTGATCTTGGTGGAGCTGTGTTCCTGGGCACAGTGATGGTAACTCCATTTCAGTGTGTTGGGGACCTGCTCCTTCGCTGTGGATGTCACCTCCACAGGGGTTATTCTCCTCTGAAACTGTCTCTCACAGTAGAGAAACACTTTCAGCCCTTAATACAAATTTAGTTCATTCCTTCTGACCTACCATGCAGTTTAGCACCCCCCTCCCAGGCCCGGGGGAAGGTATGCTGTGTTTCCCCAAGGGCTGAAGTTTTCTAAACAGATTAGAAGTGATTAGTTTCTGTGAAGCCTCCTGGCCACGGCTGTTGTGCTGTTCCCAAAGACAACACTGTGGAGATGGAGCCTTGGACACCGCTTTGCTTCCACTCCTGGAGCACTGTCCATACCCAGGAGGAGCACAGATGTGGTGGGTGTCAGCCCAGCCCTGAGGAGCCCCCTGGGACAGCCCCTGTGGCTCCATCACCTGTGGCTCTTGGAAAGCTGCTTTTCTTGCTCGATACATCCTGCACTGGAGCATCTTCTGAGACAAGGGGCGCTGAGCATGGCCCCACATGTGGCTGGGCTGTTCCCATGTTCTTCTGTGCTTTGGAAATCATAGGCCAGTGTCCCCAGGGGATATGACTTACAAAAATACAGGCTGGCAGGCACCACGTGAATTACCACCCATTAGTGGTGGTTTTCCCGATCTCTCCTTTTATAGTTCTTTGTTCTGCTGTGTCAAAACAGATTTGTTTATAGGGTTTCAGCGATGATGTTTCTCTACAAAAATGTTTTTCCTCTGGTTTGGTTCCCTTCCATGGTCAGTAACATCATCACTTGGCTGGACTTCCTCTTGTGCAATACCAGCCCTGGCTGTGCTCGATGGGGGAATGCAGGAGCTTCAGTGCAGCCACTGCTTGATCCTCGCTCCTGGAGGGATTCAGGGCACTGGGAATGACTTGGGCCTGATGGAAAATGATGTCATTGGGGTACACACAGCTGTATGGCTACACAGAGCTTTTGTCACTGCTTGGTCCTGCTGTGTCCCTGAGCAGTCTGGGGGCTGCATTGCCACCCAGGCAGTTTGCAAGCTTGGCATTACAGGGGAGAGACTTTAAAACTGGAGGTGAAAGCTCTGGAGAGCAAGTGGCTCTGTCCCTGCTCCAAGAACACAGGGAGGAGGTGCCTGCTCCAGGGTAAGGGACACACGCTCAGATGAAATCATGCCCTGTTGAAGCCACTGGCAGTGCTCCTGCTAACTCAAACAGCTGAGGAGATCAGCCCAGGCCCTTCATTAGCATAAATCAGCAACTCCTGCCTGGCTTCCACGTTACTTTTGGCCCAATTTGCCCAGAAAAGGAGCTGGAGCTCTGTACAGTCTCCCCAGTAGCAGGGCCCTGGGGAGATGTTTACCATTAGTGACTGATGCAGCTGCTTCTCTCCAATGGGAGCAGCACAGCAGACCCTTCCCTTCCCACCTTCACCGTGGGGGTCTCTGTTTTACCTGAGTTTGTAGATGAAAAAAAATCTATGCTGCCAATTTTTTCGATTCTAATCACTTTGGGCAGCGCCTTGGAAAATTTAAATAAGGAACCAAGGGATAGAGAGCCCAGAGCACACCCAGCTGCATGCAGCCCTGTGTCCTGGCTATTGCTGCATGGGGGATCTGCTGTTGAGGGCTCTGCAGAAACCTCCCCATGCTTCCTGCAGTCCCCAGGGCATGGTCACACCTCAGTGTTTTACTGTGTGCTGGGGATAATGACAGCTGAGAGGCAGATGAGGTTGGAGAAGCCCAAAACTCGATTATAAGAGCTTGATCCCAGCTCCCCTCTCTGCAGGGTAACTGACAGCCTTATCATGTTATCCCTGTGCATTAAAGAGACTTGATGTTGTCCAGCTCCTCCGTGTTGGTCTGTATCTCCTGACCCTTCCAATAATTGCCTTGAAATGCCAGTGCTGGTTTATTTTCTTTTTTATGTTTTACTGGGAAATGGCTGTGGAATAGTCTGTGTGCCGTCACTGCCTGATTTCTATCTAAGATGCATTTGAGTTATTATGGGATGAGCCAGCTCAGTGGTGATAGCATTGCTGAGGTGTTTTGTAGAGAAGAAATGCCTCTCCAGGGCAGCAGCAGGAGCCGGGCAGACGTGGGTGTGCCAGTGTGGCCTGGAAGGGAGCGGTGCCCACATATCCTGGCTGTTGGTTACTGCCTGGCAGTGCCCCCAGCACCCTGTTCCCATTTCACATCCTATATTAAACACGTATCTCCCCCCCACCCTTGCTCCTCCCCACATTCCCAGCTGTCTGACGGGAATAAACTGGTTGCTTGCCATGAAACTCTGTGACAGGGCATTCACAGCAGCGGTTTGTCCAGCCCTCCTCCTGTCAGGCAGCATTTTGCTGTGCCTGCCTGAAGTGTGTGCTGGTTCCTGACGTGCTCTGGGTAAGACCCAAAGGGTCTTTCTTCAGCTGCTGAATGCTGGTGGAGCCAGGGGAGCCAGTGCAGGCAGCAGGTCCTGAGCCAGCCTGAAACCAAACCAGGTGCTGCCACGGCTGAGCCAGGCCGGGCTGGAAGTGCCCCTGCTGCCCACCATGGCCTGGGTGGCCCCTGAGTGATGTGACTGAAGCCCTGTGAACTGGGCCACCTGGCCTGGCACTGTGGCAGCCGCTTTCCCAGCTCTGCCTTCCCACCCTCGGGAGGCAGCAGGACACAGAAGTGCCGTGTTTACCAACTCATCTGTGTGTGTTTTCTGTTGGCCCCAGAAGAGCTCCAGCATCTGTTCCTTGCTCGCTGCTTTCCCTGCTCCCTCCACGGCAGGTGCAGAGCACAGGGCAGAGTCCAACCCTGCTCTCCAGTGTGTGAAGGGATGTTCCAAAGCCAGGTGAGCCTTTCATCCTCCAC
The DNA here is from genome assembly GCA_013397135.1 of Pachyramphus minor. Lineage (NCBI taxonomy): Eukaryota > Metazoa > Chordata > Aves > Passeriformes > Tyrannidae > Pachyramphus > Pachyramphus minor. The sequence continues at coordinate 905,929 of VYXB01010299.1, read as the reverse complement.
ACATGGTGGCTGTTGTAGAACCACAGACTCACAGAATACATTGGGTTGGGATGGAAAGGATCTTAAAGCCCATCTCATGCCAACCTCCTGCCATGAGCAGGGACACCTTCCACCAGCCCAGGTTGCTCCAAGCCCCGTCCAACCTGGCCTTGGACACTTCCAGGGATGGGGCAGCCACAGCTTCTCTGGGTAACCTGTGCCAGGGCCTCCCCACCCTCACAGAGAAGAATCTCTTCCTAATATCTAATCTAACCCTGCCCCGGCAGTGGGCAGCCATTTGCCCTTGTGCCTTTATCCAGAGTCCCTCTCCAGCCCTCTCGGAGCCCCTTTAGGCACTGGAAGGGGCTCTGAGGTCTCCCCGGAGCCTTCTCTTCTCCCAGCCTGTGTTCTCAGCGGAGATGCTCCATCCCCCCTGAGCATCCCCGTGCCCTCCTCTGGGGGGATCTGGGAGCCTGGGAGGGCCGGGCCGTGCTGGCCGCGCCCCCCGCCGCTGCCCGCGCCCCCC
>VYXB01010299.1:884900-905369 GCA_013397135.1 Pachyramphus minor | reverse complement strand
TCGGGGTACTCGGGGTCCCCCCGGCAGCGCTGGGCTCGGCCGTGCCCGCTCGGGGGTCCCGTGTCCCGGTGCCGGAGTGCGGTACCGCGCCTCACCCCGCTGCTGCCGGGGAGGCGGCCGGGACCCCGCCCCGCTGCCCCCGGGGCATCGCCCCGCGCCCCGACCCGCCCCCATCCCGGCCCCGGCGGCTGCCATGGCAACGCCGGGTACCGCGGTTTCCCCTTATCCCACCGTTGCCTGGTTACCAGCCCCCCCTCCCCGGCACTGGGGAGGATGGACCCCACCCGAGACCACCGTGGGTAGAGCTGGTTCACACCCGGTGCTCCCCGGGCTGGCAGGGCTCTGCAGGGCAGGGGTGTCCTGGGGAGCCCGGGGGGGATGCCAGGGAGCGGGGGGATCCCTCCTCCCGCAGCCCTTGGCAGCGCTCTGGCTCCTGTTGTTCAATATTGTAGTAACACCGCGCGTAAACAGCCAAGCGCCTTATCCCGGGAAGGCGTCTGCAGGAAGGGAAGAGCGTGTCTCTCAGGGTGTGTAATTAATGCTTCCAAAGAGACGGATCTTGGAGTCCATGTGGTGGAACTCGGATCTTGCAGGGATATTTCTGTGGGAGGGAAAGTGACAGGTGGTTTGTGTGGATGTGAATAATCAGCGTGAAAGAGCAGACTCGGGAAAAGCAGCGTGTGGATTAGGATGAAGCACCCATTTTGGCAAGCCCGCAGTGCTCCATGGTGCTGTTGGGTCCTGTTGGGATTTTCAGTCCTGCTGGGTGGTTTTTGCTCCCGGTTTGAAACAAAGACAAGCCCAGAGAACCCCTGCCCGTGGGCACCTGGACTGTGGTTCTGAGGTGGAGTGAGGTAGAATGTGTGAGGGAGAGATGCCAGCGTGAAGTGCTTTGGCTGCCGAGCCAGGCCACCTGTTAGAGCGTGTTTGGGACCTGCTGGAGGATATCCCGTGCCTGCCAGGTGTGAGGCTGGCTGTGCCTTCCTCTCATCAGCCTACTGTCTCACTCTCCCCTCAGAGTTTTACCTACGTGCTCGCAGCGTACCCCTTCAGGTGAAACATGGTGGAGAGTCACGGCTTTGCCAGGTGCTGAGGAGAAGGCAGCAGCTCTGTGTCTGGCTGTTCCCCTGTGTTTGCCTTTTGGGCTCTTTGTGTGTTTGCAAGGTGTAAAGAGGCCACCAAGCTCCACAGCTGCCACAGCCCTGAGCACGGAGAAGGCACCGCTGGCACCGGCAGCACGGATGTGCCCTGCCCTGTCCTGCCTGGGGGCTGTGCCACCTGCCTGTGTCTCCATGCAGTGTGTGGCAGTGATGGTGGGGACACCAGCTCTGCTGCTGGGGACTGGTGTCTGCCTCGTGCTCGTGGCTGATGGTGACAGCGGGGGAGAGAATGGAGAAAATGTCCGCTCTGATGTGCTGCTGAGCGTGGCAGTGCTGTGGGACCAGCACACACAGCAGCCTGGAACAGCTTCTCCCACACGCTGCTCTGTCAGTGTGTGCTGCTCATCCGGGTTTCTGTCGCCACCAGGACCTGCCAGGTAACCTCTGCTTTGCCTCCCCTGCATGATTCCCGTTGCTGATGCCCCGCTCAGCACACAGAGCCTGGGCTTGTTTAGCCAGTGTGCATCCAAATGAGGGCTGGGTGTGGTGGGAGGATGGGACAGTGCAGGCAGGTGCACGGTGAGGTTTACAGCACCTGGTTATCTCCTAAGTGAATAAGGAGGGATCAGGAAGGAGCAGCAGATTCCTGATGGGAGGTGGTGGTGATGTTTACTGGCTCCCGGAGCCCAGGGCTGGGTTCCCAGGCCAGGCAGCCATTACCTCAGCAGTGCTTGCACTGGAGATTTGCCTCAGTGGAGGATTGGCCTCGCTGCTTTGTGCTCACCCCTGCTTGTTGGGGTGTTGTCATGGTGGGCCAGGGACTGTGCCAAGCCAGACACAGCCAGGCAGCTTTGGCTGAGGCTCCTTGATGAGTTAGGGCCAATTCCATGAGGCTGGAAGAAGCCCTGCAATGGAATGCTGGGGTACAGGTGAAGGATGCAGCACAGGGTGTGCTTAGAGACACCCCAAACCCATAAGAGGCAGCTAGGTTGTAGTAAAGACAGTTGTGTGTGTTCCATGCAGTCAGCCTCTGAATCAGCACCGGATTCGGGAAGTGCCGTCCATGTCAGAATGGCGAGGGCTGGAAATCTCTCCTTCTCTCTCATTTAGAAGCACGAGGCACAACAACAGGCACATTAATAACCAGATTGATGCTGACGTGAAATGGCAGAAGAGCACATCTATGCAGAGCTGGAAATGTCCATTCACACATGCACGCTCCTAAACGCCCCAGGCAACGGAGCGCTGCTGTCACGGTCTGGGGGGCTTTGCACAGAAACCAGAGATTTTAACTAGGTCTGATCTTCAGGAGATGCCCTGAGGACTCCTGACGGAAGGCGGAGGCTGCCCGAAATTTCTCTGTGATGGCTGAGACTTGACAGGGCAGATCCATGCAAAACAATGAACAGGAAAAGGGGATTGGAAGATCCAGCGGCGTTACAAATTCACCTGCCTTGCTCTGGCACGATTTGCTGTGCTGCAGAGAGCTGGGCCAGGCAGGAGAGGCCGGGTCTGTCTGCCTGGATTTGCCTTGCCCAGGCTCCACACACACACACACACACACACACACACAGAGCAGCCCAGCGGCATGGGAATTGCCAGGAGGGATTATCCAGAAGGAAGAGGCTGTGAGGAGGAGCTGTGGCTGCGCTCTCCATGGAGGGAAGTGTGCTGGCTGTGCGCGTGGCAGGGCGGTGAATCCCCCGGGGACAGCGTGGGCTGGGAGTGGAGAGGGTGGCCCTGGTGCTGCCACCAAGCCCTGCCCTCGTGCCCTGCCAGCTGTGCTGGGCAGAGGGAACTGAGCCCCTGCAGCCTCTCGTCACAGGGCAGGTCCTCTGTGGCACTGGGTTGTTCCCTCAGCCCGCTCTCCTCCACATCCTCACAGAAAACAGTAAACTCCGTGTATTCACTCACTCTCTGTCGCTGCTTCCTTCCCCTTGAGCTTCTCCCAGGTTCCAGATGCCTCCTTCTCACTACGCAGATAGGGACAGAGGGTGGAAATATCTGGTTTCCCCCATAAAACAGCAGTTTGAGTTGAGAGGAAAGGGAAGGGGAGCTCTGGCTACCGCTGCCCTGCCCCTGCGCCACTCCGCCTTCTCTCTGTGTTTAGCCAGATCTCCAAGTTTTCACAGGAAAACCCCTTGTTCTGACTCAAGTCACAGGCGTTGCCACTCCCTGTGCTGTGCATGGATACGTGGCAGCTCGGGGTGGTGACTCCAAACTTTGTGTGGGGAGAAAACAGGGAGATTTGGGTGGTGAGGAAGTGGCCGAGCTCGGCGCTGCCGCAGCTCCTCGGGCAGCTGCTGTTTCCCTGCCCTTTGTGCCAAGGTGCAGCTGGATTTTCCACGAGGGAAGGCAGGAGCAGGGAGAGCGGCAAACCCTCGGCAATGTTTGCTCTTCTCACTTTATTTCAGCTTCAGGAAGAAGTGGGTGGGCCAGCTTGGAGCAACCCAAAAAACCTGTGGCTGTTCGCAAAGCATATGCTCCCCTGGAGGGGAGCTGGGCTCGTTTGCACTCCAGAACGCCGTGTTTGCCTTTGGAGCAGGGACGCTGCCAATCCTGGCGCTTAACTCGCGCACAGAGAAGTTTTTAGCGTGCGGAAGTGTGTGAATTCTAGGAATTGAGTCAGAAAAACAAAGAACATATGTGTGCTGCGTGCCTGGCTGGGCCAAACAGCGAACTGTGCCGTGCTACATGCGGGAAGCCAGGAGCTGAGCAGAGGGTTGGAAATGCCGTGTGTGGCTGAGCAGGGCCCAGCGCCACATGGAGGGGCTCGGGGCAGGGAATAATGCAAAATTCCATGAGTGGGATGCTCCAACAGCAGGCAAACGGCCGCAAAATAAACAGTGGCAATCTGATGGGTGGCTTGTCTGAAAAATAAAGGCATCATTAATATTCTCCAAGAGCCAATTAATACTGTTCATGTTGTGATAGTGTGAGCTGTATCACATCTCTTGTGCACGCGCAGCACCCTCACATGGGTAATGACTCTGATTTTGTGCTGGCAGAGTCGTTGGAGAGATAAAGGACGTGGGGAAATGTGCAGCTACAAGTTACTGTGTCACCAGCTGTGGGTTCTTTGTGTGTGTTTCTAAGACCTGGTAATTATCCCGAATGATGTGTCTCAGCAAACGAGGGGGTTTGTCTGGGCCCAGGGAGCAATCCAGTGCAGCCCTGAGCTACACAATGGCAGCAGCAGCTGCAGGAGAGGGGGATGAAACCCTCCAGTGTTTGGATAAACACGTCGCCTTTGGAATGGCAAATCATGGAAGGGGAGGGAAGGACGGGAATTATCATGGGATGCTGCTTGTTGTGATGAATGAGGCAGGTTCTGGGAATGTGCTGGGGTTAAACTGGGGGCTGCGTCCTCTGTGGGTGTGGTGGGAACGGGCTCCTGAAGGCAGCACTGGGGGGCAGGTTGTGGAGACAAATGCTGCTGGGGACAGCAGTGGTGGGCTCTGCTGAGCCTGCTCCGTGCCTGCCAATCCTGGAAACATTGGAGCACAAACTGGGAGAAGGGGCTCTGGCAGGATCTGGGGGACCTGGGTGCCCTGAGGAACTGGCCTGGGGCAGCCGAGCTGCCTCTCCCGTCGCTGGCATCTGGGGTGGGCTGGGATGGAGGTTGCACTGGAATCAGGTCAGGCTGTGGAGGGGCTGAATAGCAGCATGCCAGGATCTGCATCCACCAGCGAGCTGAATTCCTGCTCTGCCGAGGGCCCCTTCCCTATCGGCACTAATCCAGCGCGGCAGCTGCAGCAGCTCTGGAGCACCCGGTGCTATCGGTGCCCTGCAGGGTGCCTGATAACCCCCGTCCTCTCCCGTGCCAGCAGAGAGCCCTCTCCCTGCTCCCGACCATGTATGGCCACCCAGCCCCACCATCAGGGCACTCAGTGAGTGCCTGGCACTACGGGCATACACAGGGACAGGCACGGGCAGCTGCAGGGCCAGGGAGGCAGCACCCAGCCTGAATCCACTGTCCAGAGCCCCTGGTGTGCCCCACCAGCCCAGCCCTCTCCTCTGGGCACGAGGTGTCCCCTGCACACAGCCAGTGGGTCTGCATGGCCCTGGCAGCACAGAGAGCAGCTCCCCCCTGTCCCCTTGGGAGCTGGAGAAGGGGTGCTTGGAGCAGGTTATGGGTGCCATGGGTGCTGGCAGTGCCTTCCCTCGGCACAGCAGCGGTGCCTGGTCGGCCCCAGCAGCGAGGGTGCCCATCCTGAGTGGGTGCAGCAGTCTGGGACATGCACCCATGGCCCAGCTGACCAGGAGTGTCACAGCCTGGCCACAGTGTGGTTACCCCCAGGCTGGCATCCCTGGCAGAAGGGTCCATGCTCTGGCTGAGCATTCCCAGTGCAGGGACAGGGACAGGCCCAGCTGTGAGGGACACTGGGGTTATTTTTGGTCTCTCCTTGCTGCTGCAGGTGAGCACAGGGAGCCCGGAGGGCAAGTGTGGCTTCGAGCTCATGTCCCACCAGGGCCACTGGCCTCATTGTAGGAGTGTGCTGTAATTGCTATGCTAATTGGGACAAATTAAAGTATGCTCTGGGTGAAGGGCACAGTATCGACCTTGATGAAGAGATCACAGCCCTGGTGCTGGCCCCATTGCCTGCAGAGCAAACTCGAGACTGCACTGAAATCTATGCCAAGTGCAGAGGTGGTTGAAAATATACCACAGAACCCCTAAAACATCTGTCTGTCCACTCAAACCCTCCCCCTCCTGCCTTCAAGCTGATGTGTCCCGACCAGGTTGGGCACAGTGATGACACCAGGTATTAAGGCCAGACCCTGGGTGTTTCCCAGAGCCAGCCTGGCTCCTTTTCCCATGGCATGGGCTGGCCCTGCCTGCCCACTCAGCCAGCCAGGGGTGTCTTTAGTGCCCTTGTGCCCCTGGCCCTGTCGTGGTGCCCTCCATGAGCCATCTGGGTGCTGACATGTGCTTCTCCCCTCTCTTGCAGCAGCCATGGAGGCAACGCTCATCTTCCTCTGCTCCCTGCTGGTGCCAGTGGCCGTGGCAGATGGTAGGTGCCACGTTCTTCCTGGGAAAAGGCCATGGGACCCAGGGGAACAGCTGTCCCATGGATCCAGTGGGGCTGGAGCAGGGTGTGGGGCAGGAGCCTGTGCCAGCTGGGGTCTGTGGGTGGCTGCCAGGGCTCAGCCAGGGGCTTGCTCATCTCCCCCACCTTGTCTGCTCATTCCCAGTGGCCACCCAGGAGAAGGAGAAGGAGGAGGAGGACCCCTTTAACTATGGTGAGCACGGCTGTGTGTGGGATGGGTGTGCTTGTGCCATGGGGAGCAAAAGAGCTGCTCCCTCCCCTGAACCCAGCAGGAGTGAGCCCCTGTGTCTCCTTCCCCAGATTACCAGAGCCTGAGGATCGGGGGGCTGGTGTTTGCCGTGGTCCTGTTCACTGTTGGCATTCTCCTTATACTCAGTAAGTTGGGGACATGGCAGATGCTGGGCTGGCAGGCCAGGGCAGCAGGGGCTGTTCTGGTGCTGGGGGGCACTGGGAAAGGCCACATCCCGTTCCCACTTTGGCCGCACTCAGGGATTTCTCTTCCCTTGCAGGCAGGAGGTGCAGGTGCAGTTTCAACCAGAAACCCAGGTGAGTGAGGGCAGCCTGGTGGGGAACATTGCCCTTGGAAAGCCACTCTGCTCCCGGGCTCTCTCCCACAGCTGGCAGAGTGGCTGCACCCTCTGAGTGTCCCTTTTGGGTGTCCAAAGCTGGGGAATGCTCTGCTGCAGAGCTCCTGGGTGGCAGAGGAGCTCCTGGAGCACCTTCCCCAGCGTGTCCCTGTGCTGTCAGGCATCCCACCCCCGGGATGGGGTGCAGTTCCCAACTGCTCTCACTGTGCTCCTCTCCTTGCAGGGCTCCAGGGGATGAGGAGGCTCAGGCAGAGACCCTGATCACCTCGAATGGTAAGGTCACTGTCCCCTGCCCTGTGTCACAGCCACCTGCCCACAGAGCTCCCAGTGCTGGGCAGGCTCTGCAAACCCCTCTGCTCTTCCCTTTGCAGCAACGGGGGCACAGAAGGCAGAGAACTGAACAGGAGCCATGAGGTGAGTCCCTGGCCACTCTGGCTGGTGGCACCAGGATGGGAGGGACAGCTGGAGCTGTCTGTGGGGGTGTTGTGAGCAGACCAGGCTGCTGGGACTGGCAGCTCTGCATCCCCGGCGTGGTGCGGGGGCCAGCACTGGTAGGGGCCAGAGCAGGGAAACTCACAGTGCTGGTGGGTGTCCTCAGGCAGCCCAGCAGGAAAAGGAAGCATCTGTCCGGATTTTCCCTTGTATTACACTTCCTTTTCTTGTGCTTCCCCACCCTGCAGTGGTTTTGGTTTTAGGGTGTTTGGAGAGCTGGGTGGGGGTCCCTCAGGGTGTCTCACCCTGCGCCTGCAGTCAGAGCTCCCCGAGCTCCCTGGCTGTGCCCCCCTTTGGAGCCTGTGCTGGCAGTCTGAGATCCATACAGGGAAAGGTGTTGGTGCTGCTCCCAGCCTGACTCACTGCTCTCCTGCCCACGCAGAGCCAGAGACCCGAGGACAGACGCTCGGACCGCAGACGCCCGCGGCCTGCGAGGAAACTGAAATCACAGCAGCAGGTCCCTCTCAGGAGGCACGAAGCTGCCGTGTCTGTGTCACCCTCTGTACTCCAGCACCGGTTCTCTGTGTCCTAACCCGACTAAACTCCGCTCACCGTCCTCTCTGCCTCCCGTGGTGTGTAATGTTGCTGTGAGATGATCATTACCTCTAGGGCTAGTTGTTGCTGATGTTGTAATCGTGACTTTCTCTTCACCTTTCTCGTGCTGTGCGTGTGATTCGGGCGCTGTAGGACTGGCAGGTGCTGCCCTTTGGGCTGCCCTCCAAGCCTGGGAACAGGGGCTGTGTGGGGCAGGGAGTGTGGGCTGTGGGGCAGGGGCACCCTGTCCCCAGGGCCAGCGGCACAGCCCACACGGCAGCGCTGCCAGCACGTGCTGGTGGTTCCCCTGCTGGCTTTGGGCAGGGCTTGGGGGCCTGTCCTGCAGCGCCCCAGGGACCTGCTCAGTGCTGCCATTTCAGCAATAACCCCCTGCACGCCCCCAGCCCAAAGGCAGCTGCAGTGGGGGCAGAGTCGGGCAGGGACATCCCACAGCTCGGCTGCCCTCACTGGGAGCACTGGGGCGCTGGACCCGAGGCTGAAGGGAGCTCTCCTGTCCCACCTGCTTGGCACTCCCTGCTCCTGTCCCTGCCTGAACCTGTGGGACGCTGCTTTGAGAGTGAGGAGAGGCCGTGGTGGTTCGGGAGGTGGCCTGGGAGGTTCCCAGCAGGGTGACACTGTGAAAGAGGGCGGCTGCACAGCGGTGACCCCGCCAACCAGCACAAACCAGCTCCTGGCCAGCACTCTGCCCATGGACAGAGCTGGGCAGGTTACACAGTCTGAGGGCTACAGAGAAACAAAATCCTGTCTGTGCTTGTCTCTGACAGGGAAGGGGCAGCTCCCTGCCCCTCCTGCTGCCTTGTTGCTGCCTGTGCCACCCGTGTCAGTGCTGAGTGTTGTCTTGTGGTGGTTCCCTGTCGCTCCCAGTGCCAGCTGCCCCTTCCCCCATGGAGCAGCAGCAAGAAGTGGTCTTGCACACCTGAGCTTGCACTGTGGCAACATGCTGAGCCCACAGTCCCTCGTCACCTTGTGTTTGCTCGTGGACCAGAGGCAGAACTGTGGGGTTTGGCCCTTCCCCAAGCCCATGGACAGGCAAAGCCTTGGCTGGGGCTGGGCACTGCCAGCGTGGGTGTGGGGCACTTAGCTGGGCAGCAGCATGGGATCACCAGCGCTGCACTGAAACACCTCAGGGTGCCATCCCCACACTGGGAAGGAGATCTTGTCCTCCAGGATGGTTTTGGGAGGTGTTTCTGCTGTGCCCAGCCCACTGTGGTGGCCCTGCCTACAGGGTGGGCTGTGTCCCTGTGTGCCTGGCATCCCTCAGTGGCACCGGGAAGCTCTGTCCCATCTGTGCCAGGCAGATGGGAGTGTGTCTGCAGTACTGTGTCCCTCCCCCAGTACTGTGTTCTTCTCTCCCTCCTGGCCTGTCAGAGATCTCCCAGGCAGACCAGACCCCCGGCCCGGCCCCTGAGTGCCAGTGGTGTGTCCCCTGGAGTGCCTGTGCTGTCCATAGTGTGCTGTCGGTGTTAACACGAAACAAAGAGACCCCTGTGGTGTGTAAAATGGCCAAACCCTGACTGTTGTAAAATAAACTGAGCTATTGTGTTTCCTTTTAAATAGGCGAGTGTGCTGCTGTGCTGGAAGGGCTGGTGTGCTCTGTGCTGTGGCCTGAGGGGAAAGGAATAAAATATCGTTTCTATTGGTGCCTGGCTGCATCATCTCGAGGGCCGTGGCCTTCCCAGGGCAGCCTGGCTGGGTGAGGCACCAGCAGCTCCCACGCTGTCCCGCTGGGCAGAGAGGGGCAGGGGCAGCACAGACGGGCTTTGTGCGGGCAGAGCCCCCTCCCTGCCTGTCCCTTCTGCAGCCAGGAGCATCTCAGCAAGAGCCAGAGCCTGTGTGAAGGGACTGTGGGCACAGAGGCTCCTTGTCCCTCGGCTTTTTGGGAGCTGCTGTGTTGGGCTGCTGCCACGCCCGATCCGGGGGATGCGGAGCGCTGCCAGGGCACCGTGACAGCAGTGCCACCACAAGGGCCCCACACAGCACCCTCCAGGGCTTGGCTTCGCCCCGTGGCGCCAGAGCCGGGCTGCCCTGGGCTCTGGGTGCCCACACTCCTTGGCCATGCCAAGGGGAGCTTCCTTTGGGGGCAGCTCTCCCCCCCCCAGCACTAATCGGCTTGGGCGCGTGACTCCTGCCCGCTGATTGCGAGATTAGAGCAAACTGGATTGCACAGCCCTCCTGGCAGCTGGCCCTGCTGGGGCTGGGGCTGGCACCACCCCGGGGAGCACAGCATCCTGGTACCCCACTGCCAGCAGGGATGCACCAGGGGCATCGCTGTGCCAGGACCCCTGGGATAGCTCAATGCTGGGCTGGGAGGTGCTGACCTGGCTGTGGCACACTCGCAGTGCCAGGCTGGGAGGGCAGGGTGTGCTGCCTGCTTCTCTCTGGCCAAAGGCAGCCTCAGCCTGTATCCCAGCCCATCCCTCGGGATCGCTGCCGCTGCGGGAGGTGAAGCCCAGCTGGGCTGAGGCTGGGAAAGTGAGGGAGGGCTGGGACAGGGACACCCACAGCTTGGGGTGCCCAGCCCTCCCCGCCGGCTGGCACGGTGGGTGCTGCCCTGCCCTCCCCACCCCTCCTTCCCAAAGGCGGGCGGGAGGGAGCCCTGTGCCTCCCCTCGTGACTGCGATAAACATTACACCGAGGCCATTAATGTTTAATGAGGTTTGTCTCCCAATTAATGCGCTTTCCCGTGGGTGCCCCTCTCCCAGAGCGAGGCGCCCGCCGGACGACACGCCGAGGCGATGGGTGACGGTAAGGGCAGGCACCTTCCCGGGGGCACCTCTGTGTGAGGAGCAGGGCTGCTCCCTCCTGCAGGGGGGAAACTCTCCCCAAAGACTTGGGGGGACACATGGGGGTGGATGCTCAGAGCTCCACAGCCTGCTGGCGCATCGGTGCCGGCTGGTGTTTGGCTTCCTGGGGTGATTTCTCCTTCCAAACGGCTCCTGGCAGAGGGATGTGCAGTCAGGTAAGGTGGCTGGAGGGGTGACACACGGCTGTCAGACGGATGAGCCTGCAGGTGTGGAGGGGCATTGCCGGGATGCACCGTGGTGTGAGGGGTGAGCCTGCAGGTTGTTCAGTCCTGCGAGCCAAGGGAGCAGAGCCACGGAGTCCTGTGGGCAGTGGGTCCACTGCAGCTTCACCTGGAGCTTGAGAACTCCTGTGCATCCTGCAAACACAGCCTGCAAGTGCATCCTGCGAATTCACCATGGATGTTAAACTTCCTGGGATGAAACACAGAGATTTGGGAAATATCTCCTGGCTGGGCTAGACACGGAGCAAGTCACACTGCTCTCGCTTGCAGCCCGCAGTGCTGGTCTCTGCCACCTCCATGCCACGAGCCCAGCACCCAGGACCTGGCTCTCACTGGGGTTTCTCCTCTTTTCCAGAGCAAGTGCCCGAGCAGGGCCTGGACAGGTTCAGCTACGGTGAGTGTGTGCCCTGGGCAGCCCGGGGGCTGTGGGCAGGGGTCTGGGCAGCCCCCTCCCACGCTGCCCAGCACTGTGGGCTCAGCCCCACACCCTGCCTGGGCTGACACCCCTTGGCTCTCGTCCTCCCCAGACTATGACACCATCCGCAATGGGGGGCTGATCTTCGCCGTTGTGGCTTTTGTGATCGGGCTCCTCATCATCCTCAGTAAGTGCCTGGGTGGGCTGGACACCCCCTCAGCTCTGTTCCCTGCACGTTGCCCCCTGCTCCTCTCCCCTCCCTCCCCTGGCTGGGTGTGGGGCTGGGGGCCACCAACCCTGCCCCACAGCACCAGGGGTGGGCACAGCCTGCCCCCAGGGCTGCCTGGGAACTTTCCACCCAGGCACGCTCCCAACAGAGAGCGAGTTGGGAAGGAGACCACGTAAATATTTAGTGTTTCCCTGCCAGCACCAAGGCTTCAGAGGGAAGGTCACTCATTAAAAATAGCAGAGAAAACTCTGACATTTCCAGAGCGAGAAAGCACCGCTCCCAGAGCCCTTGGATCTCAGCAGCCCCCAATGACCCAGTGCTGGGTGTGCAGGGCACCCTGTGACCCTACCTGGGTGTTCTGGCTCTGCTCCATGGGGCTGGGGAGGCTGCAGCATTGGGGCTGGTGCAGGGACAGTGTCCAGTGATTTTAGGGTTAGGGACAGCTTAGAAGACAGACAGACAGACTTCCAAGTGGGCCTTTGTGACTGGGCAGTGCCAGGGCTTGCAGGGGTGGGATGGGGCAGGGGGGGCTCAGCCCCAGGGACCTCAGTTGCTCCTCTTGCCCCCAGGCCAGCGGTTCCACTGCGGAGGGAAGAAGAAGTCGAGGTGGGTGTTGCACATTTTTCAGGCAGCCTCATCTCTCCTCACTGTCCCAGTCCTGACAGGGGGGACCTTGGCTTGTGCTCCCCCCACCATCTCAGCGGCATTGCCCGGGGTAACACATCTCCCTTTGCTTTTTGCTCCACAGACAAGGGAACGAGGAGAACCTCTAGGTGCAGGTAGGCTGCAGGACGAGGCTCCAGCTGGCAGCCAGGCTCCCTGTGCAGGGAGGGATGCTTTTGGGGTGCTTGTACTTCAGGGAAGTACCTACAGGATGTTTGTCTTGGGGGGAGAGGGGCTGGCCAAGTAACCCTCCCTCTCTCTGGTTTCAGAGCTGCTGTGCCACCATGGAAGCAGAGCTCCAACCAAATCCTTGTGCCAAAGGCCGCCCCTTCCCCCGCTCCAGTGGATCCATTACCCTGCAAGGCCAAAATGCAAATTACCCTCGTGCTTCTTCTCCCTCTCTTAGACCCAGCGAGAGTTTCTTGGCTAATAAAGTTCAAGCTCAGAGAGGTTAAACTCTGTACCCAAAGGCGTTTGAATCGCCCACTCTCCTGGCCCAGCGCCAAAAAACCTTTTCTGCCCTGCAGGCATCTTCCACCCCAGACCCAGGAAAGGTTCCTGCCGGTCCCCCCGGCATGGAACAGCCGGTTGGCTCCACCCTGGCTTTGCTCCGGATGTTTCTTCTCCCCGCGGCAGATTCCTGGGTCCTGCGGCTCCCGCCTTTCCCTTGGGATGCTGGGGCAGCGGCTGGCAGCAGCGGGCACGTGTGGGGCTGTTGGTGTGCTTGTGTCTGGCTGGGATGGAGTTAATTCCCCCCATTTCAGCCCTCGTGGTGCCGGGCTGCGTTGTTGGGAGCTGGGAAGGTGTTGGTAACACACCAGTTTCGGCTCCTGCTGCTCCCGCAGCATCAGCGCTGTCTCTCCAACATCTCCCCCACCAGCAGTCCGGGGGTGGGCAGGATCCTGGGAGGGGTCACCGCCAGGACAGCCCCAAACTGACCGAGGGGATATTGCAGCCCATGTGACATCTGCTCAGGTACAAAAGGTAAGAGAAAGGTGGAGAAGGGGTTTTTTTTATGATACACAACCTTTGCCTTCAGGAGCAACCTCTGCTTTCTGAGAAGGGGCTGGACATTGCCTGTGGATGGGAAGTAGAGAATACAATCTTTTCGTTTCTTTTTTTTTTTTTCTTTTCTTATGCACACACACCCTTTGCTTTCGATTTCTAAACTGCCTTTATCTTGACTCACAAGTCTGGGGGATTTTCCCTCCTTTTTTCTCCCTTCCTGTCCTGCCGAGGAGGGGAGTGATGGAGTAGCTCAACGGGTAACTGGGGGTCCAGCCAAGGTCAGCCCACCACAGCATTACAGAGCTTGATCCAGGTGTCCTCCTCGGTCAGGAGCAGGGCTGGGACGGAGCACGGAGCTGTGTGAGAGCTCACGGCCTCTCTCAGCTTCGGGTACAGGCAGAAACGCCTCTTTCAAGAAAAAAAAGGCGCCAAACTCTCCCGCAATTGGGCGGTGAGCGAGGAGGGATGTTCGCTCTGTGTGCGCTGAGCTGGACCGACACAGACCCCTAGTGACCGGAGGGCAGGGCTGCGTGTCCCCCACCACTGCCCCCACCCTGCCCCAGCACCTTCGCCCCTTCCCCTGCAGCTCTGGAGCCCAGGGTCACCCCAAACAGGCAGAGAAAGAGGGATTCAGGGACAGGAGAAGTGGGGAACTCGCCTCAGCATTCCAGGGGGTGCTTGGTCAGGGTGAGATACACCCAAGCTTCCCACCCTCACCTGAAGCCGCTGCAGGGGCTCAGGTGTGTGAGGTGCTGCCTTCTGGAAGCCAAACCATCCTGGTGGTGCTGGGATGGAGAAACCAGCCCCCAGGGTCCGTTTAGGCTTTGATATAGGTCACACATTGACAGAAAAATAGGATTAGCTGGGGCAAGGTTATTAGGCAAAATCCGTGCAATTTGTCTGATCTGAGGTGCTTATTTAACACAGTAAGGAGATTATTTTGGAATATAATTTTGACTTGACACTGACCCACTGATAAAGAGTCGTTGCAGCTTCACACAGCTCAAACAGGGACCGGGGTCCTCCAGCTGAGGGAGAAAATGGTTAATGCTTGAACTTGATGACATTAGAGGTGTTTTCCAACCTGAATGATTCTGTGACTCTATGAAACGTGCCTATTTAACAGCACAGAAGGGTTTGGTTACAGCAGAATTGCCTTGCCCACTACCTGCTCTGACCCCCAGTCCTTGCTGAGTGCAGTGGGGTTGTGTCCCCCAAAAGCAGCAGCCGAAGCTCCCAGCAGGCAGGAAGGCACCTCAGCAGGGTCTCACAGCCCTGTTCCCCCGAGCCAGGGCACAGCCGTGCCCTTCACCCCCCCGTGGAGCCCCACAGACGGAGCCCCCGGGGCTCGGGGGTGGGGATTACAGGGAGAGAAAAGCCGTGTCTGGCTGCCCGTGCGGGATCTCTGTCTCGGCACCAGATGGCATTAATAGCATTACTCTGCACGGCTTGTGGACACCCACGTGTACCTGCACGGCCCCTCACACCCCTGGCAGGGCTGGGGACACTCACAGGGGCTGGCAGTGGCAGGGCAGGACATGCTCCAGCACAAGAACGCTTGTCCTGGGTGTTACATTTGGAGGGCAAGGCTCTTGTAACTGAACTGTGAGCAGCTCCCTGCTCCTCCAGGAGTCTGGGAACAGCAACAGAGGAGAGGCACAAGCAAATTATATGATGCACAGTAAATGTGGCCTCCCTGTGCCTGGGCAGGGGGGCTGCCAGCTGCCCCTCCTCTCCGTGCCTCCACCATCCTTTGCTTTGGATGTTGAGCTTTGGGAGAGGGAAGCTGGGAGGACCACAGGAAAAGGCCACCCTGTCTCCTTCCTCCTGCCACTGCCCCAGTGGGAGGGTCCTGCTCTCCCCAGGGCTTGGGCCAGGTGAGTTGTTGTCCCCATTGGAGGGTGTCCCGTGGGACAAGCCCCAGCCCCTCAGCCCTTTCCTTGAGCCCACGGATCCCCCGGGAGCTGCAGCCTCAGCCAGGAGGCATTTGCCTTCTCCCCTGAACCAGGCAATCTCAGAGGATTTCTCTCACAGTCCCTTGAGCCATTAATCTTCTCAAAGTAAATCTTTTCTGTGCCACAAAGGGGATTGAGTAAATAATACAGTGGACAACCAGAGTGCCCTTTTCCTCTGGGAAGGCTTCCAGATCCAAACAGCTTCCCCATGGCACTGGCTATTCCCTGTTTGCTTTGCTGGTCCGTGGATGGACAGGTACGAGGGAGAGGGGTCCTGGCCAGCTGTGGCTTGGCCTGTTGTTGTTCCTCATCCATGACTGAATGGAAGGAGATGAGGCAGCGGGGCAGGAAGCAGAGGAGCAGCAGCAGCCAGGCAGGAGGCTGCCAGCACTGCTCCACGGTGCCAGGGGCACATTTGGCCCGTGAGGAAACGTGAATGCAAAATGTCTCCTCATTAGTCTAAAGAGGAGAGCAGCAAATGGTGACTGAGGGAGCCAAAGATGAACACTCGAGAGGGGAGAGATGGGCTGGGCTGGCGGGGAGCCAGGCACGCGCCTCGTCCTCCCTTTGTTCTGCTCCCGAAAAAGGCAGCGCATCCATCAACAGCAGCTCCTCTGCCAAAACAGCAGCGCTCCACAGGCCCAAATTATCCTCCAGCCCCAGCAAATGCCATTTCAGCCTTCATTTTCCACTGCCCCAAAGCAGTGGTTATTAGGGAGTAACTGCTCACATGAAGATGGGCAGGGGACCTGGAGCTGAGCAGCCCCGTGGCAGTGATGCTGTGGGGATGCAGCCCAGGGAGGGATGGACTGGCTCTTACCAGTGGGATTCACAGTGGGATGTAGCTGGAAGCAGAGTCCCCATGAGCCCAGTCTGTGAGTCTTAGGACCGTGCCTTGGAATCACAGAAACATTTAGGTTGGAAAAGACCTCTAAGATCATTGAGTTCCATTAACTAACGCTGCCAAGGCCACCGCTAAACCGTGGCCCCAGGGATCACATCTGTACA
Source organism: Pachyramphus minor (assembly GCA_013397135.1). Lineage (NCBI taxonomy): Eukaryota > Metazoa > Chordata > Aves > Passeriformes > Tyrannidae > Pachyramphus > Pachyramphus minor. The sequence goes on along the minus strand of VYXB01010299.1, from coordinate 889,281 downwards.
CATCTGTCTCCTAAATCCCTTTTTTAAATCCCTCCAGGGTTGGTGGTGGCTCCACCACCGCCCTGGGCAGCCTGTTTAGCTCCTGGAGTTCTCTGAACTGTGCAAAGCCCCTGGAGCAGCCAAGGACAGGGACCCTGCTCCCTGCACGGGGCTCCCCTCGGCGAAGCCCCGCTGCCCCGGTCCCCGCTCCGCAACGGAGCGCGGTGACACTAGAGGGAACCAAATCCCAGCTTCTTGCCGGAAAGCGGCTTTTCCCTGGGCAGCGAAGTGTCCTGCCTGCCCGGCACGGACCCGGCAACAGAGCACCCGGAGCTCTTCGCAGACAACAGAACTCAGGCTGGTTGGGGTTGGAAGAACATTACAGACCGCCTCGTTCCATAACCCTGCCGTGGGCAGGGACATCTTCCACTAGACCAAGCTGCTCAGAGCTCCATGAAGCCCAGCCTCGAACACTTCCAGGGATGGGGCAGCCACAGCTGCCCCACCACCTTCACAGGGAAGAATTCCCTCCTGACATCAAGTCTGAATTTCCCCTCTTGTAGTTTAAAACTGTTCCCCTTTTCCTGGCACGATCTGCCGTCTACACCAAGCTGTGTTTCCCTTTTGGACACGCAGCCCTTCCTCTTGTGCAAGACACAGAGGGCTCTCAGAGGATCTCATTTTTGGGTACGTTGACCTGCTGGCAGCTGCCTGTCCAGGGTTTGCCTGTCCTTTACCTGACCACAAGCCCCTTGCCACTTTTGGGGTGTTTATTTTCCCACTACCCCACGAAGCAGCTGCTTTATCCCCTCTGCCACTGGGGAAACTGAGACACAGACAGGTTGGGGGACTTTCCCTCCTCAGCCCTGCCCCAGGCAGCACCCAGACAGGGTCAGCCCTGGGGTGAGGGGGGAAGGACGGGGGTCCAGGACAGGTATTACAGGGAATCATACCCAGGCACGCCCAGCCCTTTCCCACCCAGGTGTGCCCAGTGATTAGCACAGCTGAAACCTATCCTGCAATCAGCCCCACAACCTCCTCCACCATGTTACTGGTGGGACTGGGCTGGCAGTGTCTCTGGGGGACAGGGTGCCCGGGGAGGGGTCATGGCAGGCTGGCTCTGCTCGCTGGAGAGGTGCTGCGAGGGTAAGTTGGCGACGTGGGAAGTGCTTTGTGGAAATCGGCTCGAGCCAGATAAGTAGCCCTGTTGTTTTAATGACTGCTTCCTCCAGGGATTTGTCTGCGAGGGCGGCTCAGGGCACGGGGCTGGGAGGAGGTGAAGTGTGGCCGGGCTGGAGGCAGGATGGGCTGAGGGAAGCTCCCCAAAGCGCTCTGTGTGTCCCTCTGCAGCACCTCTGCCCTGCACAGGGCCCGTGCCCCTCTACGTGACTGTAGGGAGGGTGGGTTTTTTGCACATCAGTGGATGAACTATCCTTAGGGTAAAGGACCTGACTGGCTAATGGGGTCTGTGAGCACAGGATGCTGCTGTAATCCCCGGAGCTCTGGGGGAGCCTGGAGCTGAGTATAAATGCTGCCCAGAGGCAGAATAAATGCCAGGGAGGGGGAGGCTGAAGGAGTGTGGTTGTTTGAGAGGGGCAGCAGGCTGCCCTGTGCTGTCAGGAAAGACAAGACCTTGCTGTATGTGATTTGTGGGGAAGTGCAGAGGGTCCCTCCTCCCAAAGCCTGTTGGGGGCTCAGAGCTGTGTGTGGGCATGTGTTGCTATAATTTCTCCTGTGCCTTGTGTGGAGTTTGGGCCAGGGAAGTAATTCCTTAGTGTGAGCTCCACCTTTTAGCAGTGCAGCTGGGCTGGCTGCTGCCTCTGGCAGGCTGCTCACTGCCTGTTAGCAGGTCAGTGGCTACAGGGAGTGTGAGACGGGCTTTTAGCCGTGTGTCAGCGCTGGCCTGGCTTCCTGCGAGCTGCCTGTGCTGCCAAAGCGCAGGTCAGTGCTGCCCCAGTAATTACCATGGAGATTTCCAGCCCTGCCTCGTGGCACCGTGTGAAGCACATGATTATGGTGTGGATGGTAGCAGGACACCAGCTTTCCGGGCTGAGCGCTCGCGCAGAAGGCGCCGCAAAAAAAGCTTCCTGTGCGTATCCAAACATGGAGCTGCGGGAAGGCTGATGTCCCCACACAGGGGCTGCTGGGCAGGGGCTGAGCCCCAGGTGTGGGCTGGCAGGAGCTCTGGGAGCTCTGGCTGCCTGCCCATGGCTGCCAGCCTGGCACGTGTGCCGGGCTCAGCGGGCTGGCAAAGGGCCTGGGCTGAGCGATCCGTGCAGGAGCAAAGGGGACATAATGAGCGGCACAGGCGGCTCAAGGACCCGCCGTGGCAGCCCAGGCTGAGCACCCGCCCTGCCAGCCTTCAGTTTTAGCTCCTCTGGTGCTGCTCCCCGCCTTGCCAGCAGCTCCTGTCCTGGAGGAGGGAGCCCTTGGCAGCGGGAGGTCAGCACGTTTGGCAGAGGCTGGTTCTCCGAGTGAGGGATGGTGAGGAACTCACGGGAGATGCTGAGCAGCCGAGGGAGCTAAAAATGAAGCGGTGAGCAGCATTCACTCCCCCTGCTCACATGCCTCACACGGGGATCTGTGGGGCCCCGTGGGTGCTGTGCCAGCGAGTGCCCTGCCAGCCCACGCAGCCCCGTTTCATTCACTCCCGAGTGTGGGAGGGTACAAATCACACCTGAGTCCGACGCACTGCGTGCTGGTTGGCAAAGTGCTGTAGCAGGTTCTGCGGCTGGCAGCTCTCTGTTAGCAGGCTGGGCTGTGCTGCCATCCTGCAGCAGCTGCCGGGGAGGGAAGGGGGCAGATGCCTGGCATGTGGTGGGGCTCCCCAGAGCCCGGGGTTTGCTCGTTGCCTGGGCATGGGCCCGCATACCAATTTCCCCGCGAAGTATCAGCGAACATCTGTACGGTGGTGTAGGAGGCGATTGAAATGCACCTCGGTTCCTAGAGGGATGCGTGGGCACCGGGTGTACATCAGCTGCTGCTTCATCGCCTCCCGGGACGCCGGTGGCACGGCCAGGGGTGCGAGTGAGGCGGCAGCGAGGGGCTGGGGAGCAGCACGTGCCCGCGTGGGAGGGCTGTGTGCCAGGGACACCCACGCACCACCGTGACAGAGCTGCTGAGGTGGCCTGGGAACGGGCTGAGGGAGGGGGTGGAGACGGCGCTACTGAGCCCGGCAGCACCGAGGAAGAGGAAGCACATCCTTGGAGAGGAGGAGGAGGAGGAGGAGGAGGAGGGAAGGCTGTGGTCTGTCAGGCCCGCACAGCACGGGCACAGTGTTTCCTCCCAGCTCTGCTGTTGGCACTGAGGTCTGGGCAGGGGTGAGGTGACAGTGGCCTTACTGTGCTCATCCCTAAAATGACAGTGGTGTGGGTGGCCTGGAGCAGGGGTGGGATGGGACACAGGGTGGGTGTGAGGAACCCTGAGCCCTGGCAGCTTCTCTGTGTCCTTTGGCCATGTCTCCTCCTCCTCTCGCTTACCTACAGTGTGCAGGTACCCCCTTGGTGAGCTCCGCGGCTCTTCAGGGGACTCCTAGGTGGGCAGGCTTGCAGTGATTCTGTGAGGACTGAAAATGGCCCAGGGGCTGTTGTTTTCTCAATTTCCGTGACGATAGTTGGGTTTTCAATTAAATCTAAACAGTGCCTTTTAAAAAATCCCAACGTAATGTTTTTCCTACTGGTTGTTTTGTTTGAAATCTGAATGCTTTAATCTTTCTTTCTGTTTATTTTCCAACAAATTGGGCTTGGAAAGGCTGTTTTGGAAAGCAAAGAAAACCTGCTATAATCACTTCAAGAAAAGACATTCTGAATGCTCTAACGGTCCAGACAAATTGGCTTTGGTGCGGCTAAGTCTTGGGGAGTACAAGCCTCAGCTTGAGCTAAGCCTTGGATAAATACACCCCAAAGTAAAGCATTAGCTGGTATTTGTTTGTTATTTGCTGGCTGGAGGGATGAATGTGTAATGAATCTGCTGGGCCCCGTCTTTCTTGTGTCCCATGTCACTGGAGCAGCACAGACTGCTAAAAGCCTGACTCCTCATCCCTGGAAGTGTTCTAGGCCAGGTTAGACGGGGCTTGCAGCAACCTGGTCTGGTGCAAGGTGTCTCTGCCCATGGCAGGGTGGTTGAACAGGTTACAGACAGTCTGTAAGGTCCCTTCCAACCCCAACCATCCTGTGATTTCTGTCCCCGGGATGCTGGAAGGTGCGCGGGAGGCTCTGGGAGCAGGAGAACTGCCAGCCGCGAGTCCTGGGGGTGCCGCTTTGCAGGGACAGGGGAGCGCGGGCTGCAGCCCCCCGGGGCTTGCACCGAGCGGGACCGGGGCTGGTCGCCCGGGGGGGCGAGCGCAGCTTGGAGGCGGCTGGTGGGGGACAGGGGAGCCTGCGAGCGCCGAGGAGGAGGAGGA
>VYXB01010299.1:868918-884625 GCA_013397135.1 Pachyramphus minor | reverse complement strand
ACGGGCGGGAGCGGAGCGGGGCGGAGCGGGAGCGGCGCTGGGCACCTCAGCCGGGCTGGCAGCGGCGGCAGGAGCGCGGCACGCCGGGGCACCGCACCTCCGCAATTGCGCCGCAGCCCGGGGCCAGAGCTGCTCTGTATGGCATGTGGCTGGTAACTTTTCTCCTGCTGTACTCTTTGCCGAAAGGTACGTGGGGGCCAGGGCGGAGGGCGACGGGGGTGCCAGGGAGCGGGAGCGGGCGGGCGGCACGGGCTGCGCCCTCCCTGGGGTCCCCGGGGCTCTCGGTGCTCCGTTTCTCGGGTCCCGGGGCTCTCGGGGCGCCCTCCCGGGGGTCCCGCGGCTCTTGGTGCGCCCTCCGCGTGCTCTTCATGCGCCTTCCTGTGCTCTCGGAGCGCCCTCCCCGAGGTGCCGGGGGTCTCGGTGAGCTCTCCTGTGCTCTCGGAGCGCCCTCCCCGAGGTCCCGGGGGTCTCGGTGAGCTCTCCTGGGCTCTCGGAGCGCCCTCCCCGCGGTCCCTCGGGCTCTTGGTGCGCCTTCCTGGGCTCTCGGTGCAACCTCCGCGGGGTCCCGGGGGTCTCGGTGAGCTCTCCTGTGCTCTCGGAGCGCCCTCCCCGAGGTCCCGGGGGTCTCGGTGAGCTCTCCTGTGCTCTCGGAGCGCCCTCCCCGAGGTCCCGGGGGTCTCGGTGAGCTCTCCTGTGCTCTCGGAGCGCCCTCCCCGAGGTCCCGGGGGTCTCGGTGAGCTCTCCTGTGCTCTCGGAGCGCCCTCCCCGAGGTCCCTCGGGCTCTTGGTGCGCCTTCCTGGGCTCTCGGTGCAACCTCCGCGGGGTCCCGGGGGTCTCGGTGAGCTCTCCTGTGCTCTCGGAGCGCCCTCCCCGAGGTCCCTCGGGCTCTTGGTGCGCCTTCCTGGGCTCTCGGTGCAACCTCCGCGGGGTCCCGGGGCTCTCGGTGTGCCGTCCGGGGCTCCCGGTGCGCCGTGGCCGCAGCCCCCCGGGTTTCCCGGAGCGCTCTCCCCGGACGGTGCAGCGGAACGCGGGGCTCGGTGCGCGGAGCGGGGCCGGCGCATCCCGGAGCGGCTCCTCGGGGCTCCTGGAGCCGGGACACGGCACCGACGGGCGCAGCATCCTCCGAGCGCTCCGCGTCCCCGCTCCCGGCACTACTCAGTCTGATCCCGTCAGCAGGCGATATCCAAGCGATGCCTTAAAATTCGCATCCTTCCCTCTAGGAATGCTGTGTGAAGTGTAACCCAGAGGCTTGACATCAGTCAGGTTATAGCGGTATCATATATATATATATATGTATATATATGGAGGAAAGGGGGGGAAGAATCGTGAAACAAGCATGTCAAGGAGACACAGACTGAAAGATTACAGATTAATTTAAAGTTGGGCATTAAGTGAATGCTGCCCACATCCAGTGAGGTGATACTCCAGCCGAGTCTCTGCTATAGATGCAATTAAAGAGAGGCAGGAGCTGCGCGTAGCACGGGCAGTTAAATCCCACTGCGTTTGTTACAACAATCGATCCATGTTACATAAAGGAATTGCCCGTTTCCGGATCTGGGGGAATTTTTAATTATGTTTCTGTAATAAATTACCTCTTTGCCCATGACCCGACCTGCGGATGCAGTGCTGGAAGCGCCCACCTCTTGGAAAATTGTCTGCTCGGAGGATGTAAAATGACATTTGCCCTAATTATCTTCTCTGACATTTGAGAACAGCGAGGGGGGAAATTTTAGGAAATGAGGAAAGTGAAAGAAAGGGGATGGAGCTGCTTCCTTGCATGAGACCTCTTGCTGTCCATTATATTACCCTTTTAGCTGAACGTTAGTCCAATGAAAAATATTTACGGAGGTTTAATAGGGCGCCCTGTCCAGTTGTGTGGTGTTGATCAATTATTCCATCAATTATTAATTATAGAATAGCTGCTTTATTCGAACTGGGGTAAAGCTGCTTTTGGGAGCTTTACCCAAAATCGCTATTGTGCTTGGGATCTGCTGAGCTGAACGTGCCAGCGTCTGCTTTGCTTACATTTGCATTTTTTACGGAGCTGAAAGGAAAAAAACAAACCTGAAAACAAATAACCGTCGAGGATGCCACGATTTCTTTCGACCCCCAATAGTCAAAATAATAAAGAGCTGTGCTGGCTTATTGCTTTTTGCATCTTTTCAGCCACAGCTTCTTGGAAAAGGGATCTCTTCCCACAGAGCTATCTCTTCGGAGAAGAGCAAATTAAAAGCCTCCATTAGCACAACTCCTCATGGCCTCGTTTTACATTTTATTTGTTAAAAAAAAAAAAAAAAAAAAAGGAGATCTTCAGTGTTGAACAGTCCTGGTGATGCAAAGTGTTAACGTGAAGTGGTTCCAAAGAGAGGACAGCAATACAATGGAAGTTTCATTAGAATAATAGGATAAAAAAAAATGAATTGCTTAATGCATGATAAACCTTTCAGATACTTAATATTTCTGGGCATCGAAGCACATCCTTTTAACGTGCTCCTGCTGTAGAACAAGAGCTCAAGTAGAAACTGAAAGCAGATAAACATTCGATCCAAGGGACCCCTGAAGTTTAGAAATCCCTCAGTGGGCTGTAGCTGCTTATTTCTCCCCCCACTTGAAAAATAAACAGAAATAGGTGGTTGGCAAGCGGGGAGCTGAGCAGCGAGATGGTCTGGCAGTGTGAGGGAGAGCAGCCAGGCAGAGGGGAGGCGAGTGGCGTGATGAAGAACACACTGGTCAAAATGAGAGGCTTGGAGCTGGGGAAGCATCTCCCTGCGTGGTGTTGCTGGATGGCTCTGCTGCCTGATTTATATTGGCATTATATTTACATGACGTTCCCGTGTTGGGCGCAGCGAACGGTGCAGCTCGCGCTTTCTAATCTCCCCCATCTCGGCCCCCCAGTGTGGCACAGCGCTCGTTTGTCTCTGAAATGAAACATGGAAACCTCATTAAATGCACGGAGGAGAAGCCTGCAGTGCTCAACTCCTCGCCGTGCCCGGCGCTTGTTTATCCTGCCAAAATTTTCCCAGCACCGGGAGCCGCCGTGGCGACTCGCCCAGAGCCCTGACCTGCACCGGGAATGGGCTTTGGGCTGCTCCTGCCCTTGGATGGGAAGTGGATACAGGTGACCCTGATACCCCTGGGTGTTTGCTCTCCAGAGGCGAGTGCCAGGGATGTGCCGTGGACCAGCCCTTCCCAGAGCCGGGGGCTACCTGGGAGCTGTAGGCATGTCTTGGGGCGGCCGTGGCACTGGGTGCCCTGGTGTTGGGGTTCTGGGGTCTCTGCCTGCGTGATCCTGAGCTGGAGGGATGGATGGGCAGCGCTCTGTCCTCCTTTGGAGCAGCTGGCGAGCCGAGGGCAAGAAGGAAGCTGGAAGCCTGTCTTTGTGGCAGGAATTCTGACATGGCAGCACGAGCTGCGCCTCGGATGACATGGAGCCATCTCACACCCAAATAAGCAGCACGTTAATAGGTGCGACTTCCATGGCGGGCACGAAGGAGGAAGGCGCTCGGTCGTTGCAGTCGTTGCGATGCTGCTGTTCTGGGAGGATGTGCAGTGGCAGCTCTGGGTGCAGAGTGTTTCTTGTCTTTGAAATCTCGATTATAGCCAGCTCTGTGCTTTTACATAATCATGATTTTGTGAGTTACCCTTTCCCTGCTCATAGATCCTGGAGAAACATCCCCCACCGCACACAATCTGCATGTTGCCGCCATCATCTGCCAGCAGAGCTGTACCAAACATTTAGGAATTCCATTTCCAGGCTCGTGCTCCTGCGTGCTGCCTTCCCCAGCTGCTGCGCTTGGGAAGGCCTGCGGCGACTCCTCACCATGAGAGGGGAGCAAGCAGGACTTGGAGGGGACAGGGAGGAGGTGAGGAGGTTGCAGAGCTCACTCTGTTGATGCCTTCCCCTTGTTTCTCCTACCTGTCAGCTGCATGGTGGAAATGCTGATCTCCACCTTGTAAAGGCAGTGTGTGGGCTGTGGTGTGCTGGGAGCATGGACTGGCACTCGTGGAGGAAGCCCAACATCAGCTGTGCGTGACCTCTGGTGCATCCCTTTGCTCGTCTGGCCTCCCCAGGGAGACAGTGCTGTCACCCTGGCTTGGCAATGTCACCAGATGTCCCCTTGGGACTCAGCTGCAGCTCCTCAGGCTTTGTGTGCAGCATGGCCAAGACGTGGATGTGGGCTGTGGAAGGGGAGGGACTGCCTGTGGTCTCTGGGCTCGTTCCTCACCCCGCGGAACTGGGGGATTCAGGATGTCCAGCTCTGGGTCAGCCCCTGTGTGGGTGGCATGGTGAGGCTGGTACCTCTAGCCAGCTGCCATGGGGGGTTCAGGGACCAGGAAAGCAGCCAGGAGAGCCTTTTTTCCCAGGCAAGGGTTACAGCCTCAGCCCGGCTGCTGTCGTAATAGCTGGAGGTGGTTCAGGCCTTAATTTCCATGCAGATGCATTAAGGAGCAGGCGCTCAGAGCATGTTTGAGCAGTGCCCTTACCCGAAGAGGACCACAGGAAGGTTCTCCTTTGCTCCCTGTTTGCATTGTCGAGTTGGGAAGGACTGTGGTGCTCGGGCTGGAGGGGTTGTGCCACCAGGGTGGGACTCCTGTGGCGACCAAAATACGGTGCTGGGGCAGGGAAGGAGCTGTGGCAGGTTCCTGCCATCGGTGCTGCTGTGCTGGGCACCAGCTGAACGCCCCAGGCCCTGCTTGGCATTTCCTGACAGGATTTCCACTCCCCTGAGACTGGTCCCTGAGGGGCACAGCATGGGGGAGGCCACTCTGGAGTCATGGCTTTAACCCTTTGGGCTGGAAAGCCACGGTGGTGGGGTGGCACCCTGGGTGGATGTGCTGCAGCCCTGCCTGCAGAGGCACCTCTGTGCTCCTCCTTGGAAGGGAGCAGCCTCGTGTCACTCCCCTTGCCTCGGCTGCTTCCCTCCTCATCCCTTCCTTGGGATTCTTGGAGATGCCACTTCTGCTCCATCAGTTCCAAGGTCACTCCCTTCATTTGCACAAAGGCTGTTAAAAGTGTCCTGGAGGTGAGGGCTTGGAGGAAGCTCGTTCCAGGAAGGCCGAAGAATGTTGCAGCACTGGGAATGTGCAGGCAGTGTGTGATGGAATTACTGTTGTCTCTTCAGTACAGAGGAACGATTAGGACTTACCACCTACCTGTAATTCCCACCCCCATGCGTGCCAAGCTTCAGTTCACTTTCTCCTTGAACAGGGCAGGTGTCAAACACCCTTAATGAGGATAATAAATGAGCTGCTCGGTGGCCATTAGCCTGCTGCTCTCCACAGCCTCCCTGCAGCCCAGCACAGCTGGGGAAGCCCTGGTGGTCCCTCCAGTCCCTTTGCTGTCCCACGGGTGGTTTTTTTGCTGTGGGGGAGCCCTGGCAGCATCACACCAGCCTTGGAGGAGGGCTGGCTGGGCACCCTGCCAGTCAGGCCACCAGGACCAAAAAGGAGGTCTTGGGAAAGGTGCTGCTGGTGGGATAATGTGAATTCTAGTCCAGTGCGTGCGCAGAGGATCACACGAACCCCCTTGAAACACAACTTGCTCAGCCTTTTCCCAGCTCTGTCCGGTTTCCCCCCAGTTGCTGGTGTGCAAAGGACCTTGCTCAGCTTTGAGGAGCTTGCTGGGTTTGGGTGGGCACAGGATGGCTGCGTGGTCCTGAGCAAGCAGCTTGTTAGCACAGGTGATGTACGTGCGTCGCGGGCACAAAAAGCTTCTTATCTCAGGAGAAACAGCTCTGGCTGGCACGAAGCTGGTCCCTGTCTGAGACAGGTCCCAAATCCGCTTCTTAGAAAAGGATGGGCTCTTCCCTGTGAGGTTTTGAGGGGAGGAGGGGTTGTGCTGCTGGCTGTTCTCCCGGGAGGTGATGGCCTTGCTGTGCTCCTCGTGCAGGACCTGCACCTCAGCTGCTTCTTCCAGAGATGGGTGGTGTGGTGACAGATGCTGGGGACAGTCTGTGGCCCCTCTTTAGAGCAAGCAGGTGCTTTCAGTACAGCCTGGTGCTTTGCTGTGTCACTGGAGGTGCTGGAGTTTGGGAAATCCAGACATCAAGACTAGTAAATATTCCAAAGGGATGATAGCAAAATGACTTGCTTCTCCCAGCTCAGATAGAGATATTAATATTTCAATACCTCTAGGTTGTAATTTACCACAATTTAAGAAGATTGAGCTCTGATAACTTAAAACACCTGCCTTTCAGAGCCAGCCTGAGTGTCCAGCTGTGCACTGGGCTTGGTGCAGCTCCCAGCTAGAGCCAGGCTGGGCTCCAGTGCTGGCGCCTGTCTCACATTCCCAGCAGAAACTGTTCCATTTCAGCTCCTCAAGCCTCCTCTTTTCAGGTTCATGTGAATTAATGCCCTCGATATGTAGGTTAGGGTCAGCACATCTGACCAGATGTGAGCAGTGATTTCTGGTTTAAAAATATTGCTGTGCTATTTCTAAATTTTTAATCTCTCTCAGTGATTTGGAGACAGTTTTATGAAACATGGAATTAGGATGGTGCTCAATGCTAAATGGTAAAGGAGATTATATGGATTTAACTCTATGCGTCTGTCACATAACTATTGCCAATCCCATAACCTCCATTTTCTATTAAAAATCCCTTTCCCCCTTTGACCTGAAAAAGCTTTATGGGTAATCTGAATTTCTCTGTTTATGAGGTATTTTTCCACTCCTCGCCCCAGCCCCTCACCCGTCCGTCTCTAAACCCCCCTGGTGCTGCTGGGGATGAAGATGTTTCCCTGACAGGCTCTGGGTGCTCAAGGAGCCTTCTCCAGCCGTGGTCTGGGATGGGAGGGGAGATGCTGGATGGAGCACGGGGCACAGCAGGATGTCCCTGGTGCAAAGCCAGGGCTAAGGGTGGCTTTTGCTGTGCCCTGGCTCCAGCCATCTTCTGCTCAGCTTGGGCGCCAGGCGCTGCCACAAACAGCTCTCTGCTGCTCGGGCAGGGCTTTGTTTCCCTTCCTCTGCCTGCAAAACGTGCGGGTTTTTTCTCTTTCATGTATTTGGGAGAAGCACCGCGCTGCTCTGATGAAGGGAAATGCTGATTCATGACGACAAACCAGGCTGGAGATGTCACAAAATGACATCTGCAGGGCCGAGCGGTGGCCCCGTGGCTCTGCAAAGGCTGGGCTGGAGCTTTGCTCCTCCGTCCGTTGGTCTCTGGTGCTTGTCAGCAAGGGAGGGAAAAATAAATGGCTTTGTCTCCTTCTACCTGTGCGTGGACACAGGGAGCTGGTGTGTGTGGAGACACGGAGGTGATTTGGTGACCTATAAATCCGTTGTCTCGTGTGGTGGCAGCGCTGGACCTCGCTAATCCCATCTGTGATGGCTCTGCTGGGCAGTGCCCTGCCGTGGGACAGGAGGGCTCTGAGCAGGCTCAGGGGGAAACCTTGGCATTTTGGGGGATGATTCTGTGCAGCACACACAGAGAGCAAGAACAAGGTGCCTCTGGATTTGTGGGTGCTGAAGGAAGCATGAGGTTGTACATCCAGCTGGGAGAAGGATGGAGAGGACTCTGCTCTGGGAAGGAGTGAGATGTTTCGGGATGTCCCATCCGGACGTGGATGAGGATGCTGAGGAGCAGGCTGGTGGCACAGCACCAAGGCAGGAGGAGACACTGGAGGAGGCTTGGTGTGGAGATGGAGCGGCCGTGGCCACTCAACCAACCGTTCCTCAGGCGAGCGGTCGCCTTCGGAGCTGAGACGAGGCTCTCCGTGTGGAGCAGGCTTTCCTTCTCCCCCCTGCTCCCGTCCCCTCCTCCCCAAGTTAAGAAATCGAGGTCAGGGAGGGTCCCCCGTGACTCGTTTTGAACCGGCGGCACGGTTCTGATCTGCTTATTGGCTCTGCGGCAGCACGAGCGCGCGCTCAGCCGCAGCTATTAATACACCCGCCGAGGGCCGCTCCTGCATCCCTGTCCTTCCGCCCACTTGGAAAGAGTGCTGCTAAAAAAAGAAAGCGGATCTAAGTGGCTGGGGGCCTCCTCATCCTTATTTATAGCCAATTTTGCTGGCTTTGGTTGAGAAAGGGGGAGCGCGTGGTCCTGGAGAGTGGGAAGGAGGGACTGGAGGAGTTGGGTGCAGAGGTCCCTTCCCTACTTTCCAAGGAGGGAAGTGCTGTTCTCCAGTGTTGTGGTGCCATGGAGAGCTGCTTCCGGGCATTCAGGTGGCTGCAAGCTCTGCCTGGACTGTGCCATTGAACCCACCTCAGTCCTTGTTTGGATGGTGCAGGGATGCCTGGGGGAAGCTCAGGCTCAGCGCAGGGTGGGACTGGGCTTCCCTTCTTCTGGCCCTGTGAGAGGGGAGCGGCTCTGATCCCAGTTTTCCTGCCCCTCTCCTGGTTTGGAAGCAGCGGTAGGGCAGCAGGAATGATCTCTGCCCTGCATGGGGAGGGTGTGCAGTGGATGTGTGGGCATTGCTGATGGGCACCTGCCGCTGGGGCTGTGCTGGGGGTCTGATGTGGCACACGAGTGCCAGCTGGGGCTGCTCCAGGCTGGGGGATGTTGGGGTTTGCAGGAGAAATGGTGTTGGTTGTTGTGCTTGGCGTGCTGTTGTTCCACACGGGTGTCCTCGGGGCTGTGGGTGCTCAGACAGTCGGGCTCCGGGGGAAGCCCTGGGGGATGCCCTGGGGGATGCCCTGGGTGCCTGTCCTCGCTCACAGCCCCTGGTTGTCCTGCTGAGGTGGCTGTGATCCCTGATCCGTGCTGGCAGCAGGAGCGCTGGCCTGTGAAGGTGGCCTCTGTGCTTCCAGCCGTGCACTGATGCTGCTGCGCTCCCTGCTCGGCCGCGCGTGGGGTCTGAGTGCCGGCGGGACTGGTGATCCCTGCAGTGACCCCCCGCCGCCGTGGCCTCTGCTTTCTCCACAGCACACGCTGAAGATGTTGGAACCAGCCTCTACTTTGTGAACGACTCCCTGCAGCAGGTCACCTTCTCCAGCACAGTGGGGGTGGTGATCCCCTGCCCGGCCGCGGGGTCACCCAGCGCCGTCCTTCGGTGGTACCTGGCCACAGGTGACGACATCTACGATGTGCCCCACATCAGGCATGTCCATGCCAATGGGACTTTGCAGCTCTACCCCTTCTCGCCATCAGCCTTCAATAGCTTTATCCACGACAACGACTACTTCTGCACCGCGGAGAACTCGGCTGGCAAAATCAGGAGCCCAAACATCCGTGTCAAAGCAGGTAGGGGCTCCCTGCGGGCGCTGGGCTTTGGCTGAGGTGCTGGTTTTCCTCTGGTCTTCTCCATGGGCTGCCAGCTCTGCCATCAGGAGCAGAACCAGGGCTGCTGCGTTGGGCTCTTGCAATGGGAGCGGTTGGGATGTGCAGCCTGGGGGTCTCCACTCCAGTGAGTGTCTGGAGAATGTGGTGTGGCTGCAGCCTGGTGGCAGGAGAGGTCCTTTCCCTGTGAACTGAGATCATCTCACCCAACCACATACAGAGGCTTTTCACAGCTGTGGGAGGAGCTGGACCACATCTGTCTGTGCTGGAAGACCCCTCAGTGTCCCACAGCCCTGTTCCCCCTGCAGCATCCAGCCCCAGCTTGCCAAGACTTATTAAGAAAGGAAAAAAAGGAGGAATATGGCAAAGAGCTGATTCCAGAAGCCATTAGAGTAAATTATTGACCAGGCTGAGGAGGGCTAATAGCCCAGGAATGGCTTCATTATGTAACCTATTAAAAGTGGGGCTAGCAGAGGGAACGTGACAGAAGCGACTACAGGGGTTTTTATTTTAATACCTTGTACTGCAGAGTAAATTGGTATTAACCCCCTTCTGCAGAGTGAATTATTTACCAGCACCATCAGGTTACCTATAAACCACAGCTGGGTGGAGGAGGGATGGGCAGATGGGGTGTAGTAAAACCCTCCTCTTGCCAGGCACTGGAGGTTCCTGGGGGTCCCTCGTGCTGAGGGCTGCCATGGGATCACAGAGGGGGAGCCCTGGCTCTCCTGCCTCTTAAACCAGGGCTGAGTGCACCTCTGCTGTCAGTAGGAGCTCAGCCTCCCTCTCCACTAGTAGGAGACATGGATGTGCAGTGGGGGCTCTGAGGGCCACCAGGATGTCTCCAGCTGGCTTGAGCTGCTCTGCCTTTATGGCATTAAAATGGCTGTGAAACATTCCCCTGCTCCTGCTCCCTCCTGGCCATCCCACATCCCAGTCACTCCCCAGTGCTTTGTAATGGCAGTGCAGCATGTAAAGCCAATTACAGGTGTAGAAAGCCAGCAATTCAATAAAATGCAGTTGAAATTGAAAAAATATGAGGGGAAAAGTCTCTGGAAGCCTTGGGAAAGCTGTTGTTGAGCACATGGAGCAAATCTCTACAGCCAGGGGAAAGTTTTAAGCATGCTGGTTGTAGACAGATGTTACCCTCATGTGGGTTATTCCTGGTGGCAGGAAAAGGTCAGAGCCCTGTCTATGGGGGCTGGCACAGGTCAGGGATGCAGAGACAAGCATGGGGGGGCCATGCCCAGGGCCTGCCCCGAGCTGGGTGGTGGTGGGGAGCAGGCAGGATGCTCCTCGTGGTCCCCGCTGGCCTTTAAAGCCCGTGAATAAACCTCTGCTCCAGGTGATTAAGGAAGCTTTTGCTGGTTAATCTGCTTTGGCTCTGCAGTCCCTTTCTGTGTCGGCTGCTCCCTGTGCCCTCGTGGCACAGCCCCTCATCTCTGGGCTGGGTGCCCTGGGAAAGTGGGGTGGAAATACTGTCCCCCTCTCTCTGCTGCCTTGTCTGTGCGAGGTGTGAGGTGTGGTGCCAGCAGGAGCTTCCCACTCAGGGAAAACACCCTCCTTTTGGGGCTGCTGGGGAGTTTGTTGGGGAGTTTGTTGGGCTGCTTCTGTTCTGGCTGAGGAGTGTTGTTAGATGATGAAGTGAACATATATTTCTTCTGATAACAATTGTGCCCACAATTGTTGTCCCAGCAGGGAGGCACCCACCCTCAGCTGCATTTTGTAGTTAAGCTTCAGGAGTTGGTGGTGTGTGCATGTGCTACTGAGGCTGGTGACATCTTTGTGTCCTGCTGAAGAGGCTGAGGTGGCTCCATGTCACCCAGTGAGTGCTCCTGGAATGCTGTGGCACTGGGGAGTTCCTTGTTGCTGGTCCAGTGGAGCTGTCAAAGGGATGTGCATCTCCCTGAGGAGTAGGGCACAGGGTGGGGACATGTGGCATGGCTTGGAAAATCGTCATCTGCTCCCCTCAGTATTCCCCTGGCGGATTTTGGAGGGTGCCAGGCTCTGTGTCTCTCCCAGGTGCCTCACAGCCGCATTTTCAGCACCCAGAGGTGCAAGGAATGTTAGAGTTACAAAAAGCCCTTGGTCCCCACACTGAATCTGGTGAGTTCAGGTGGTGCTGGGGCCCGTGGCAGGGTCCCAGCAGCAGGACCCCCAGGGCCCCCCCTGCATGCTGAGCACAGCACTCCCCTGCATTCCCCAACAGAGGGCTGCTTCCTTCCCCGGGAAGGTGTTTGGGATGGAAGCAGTGTGTAGCTGGGTGGGTTGGTTTGTTTGGGAAACGTGGGATTAAAGCAAAAGGAAGTGTGTTTTCCTCCAGCACTGTCATGCTACCAACCATCTGCTTTTCTCCACAGTTTTCAGGGAACCGTACACCGTTCGGGTGGAGGACCAAAGGTCGATGCGTGGAAACGTGGCTGTTTTCAAGTGCCTCATCCCCTCTTCAGTGCAGGAATACGTTAGTGTTATATCCTGGGAGAAAGACACCGTCTCTATCATCCCAGGTAAGAGAGGAGCTCCTGTTCTCTTGGCAATCTGACCTGCTTTGACATGTGTGACAGTTGCTGTCGTGGAGGGTCTGGTTTTGGCTTGTTGTCTGTGCCTGTGCTGCCCAAGCAGAGGCTTTTATTGGTGATCTTGCAGCTCCAGACTGGAAGGCACTGCTGGTGTGAGCAGATATGTCGTGTCTGGGGTCTCCTGGGTGCCGTGGTCGGGTGTAAGCTTGGCTCAGTGTCAGTGTGGCAGCACATGTGCCCTGTCCTGGTTTCTGCCTGGCGCTTTGGGTACCTGGCACAGGGGCTTGGACAACAGGGAAGGCACCTGCCTTGCTGTCCATGTCCCAGCTCCTGCAGCCAGGGCTGGTGCTTGTGTTGTCAGGATGATGCACAAGTCAATATTCCAGCTTCTCTTGTGAGTTTTCCCAACCGATTCAGCCACAGGGAAAGAAACTTGGTAAAAATGGCATTTTGTGCCTTTTCCCAAGCTGGAACCTGCTTGGCCTCCCTGTCCCTGCCATGTAGTCCAGGATGTGTCCTGCTCAGTACTGACTTCCCCCCGTGGGAGGGGGCTGTGGGAGGGTCAGGACCGCCCGTCTTACACGGGGACTGTGCGGTTGTGGGTGTTTTGCCCCCCCAGGTAATTCCCTGTGACTTTTCGGCAGGTGCTGCTGCCTGGCCTGGCACAGGTGTTGAGGGGGCTGTGGGCAGGTGCTGGCACAGCGTGGGGCTGTCCCCACATCCCCGTGTACCAGGGTGACCTCTTGTCTCCTCCGCGGAGCCGCTATTGATGGCAGCGCTGGCTGCCCGGCACAGCGTGTGTGAGCCCGTAGTAAAGCAATCAATGCTGCTTTCCCCGGGGGATCCAGAGAGAATTAAAGGATTTGGCCCAAAGTGAGTGCTCTGTGCTTGATATTTGCTCACAGGTCAGCAAGTCCCAACACTCCTCCGGGTCTCGGTGCTGCCGGGAGGAGCAGATGCCACCGGGAGCGGGGCTGGGGCACCCGCTGACCGAGCAGGGGAGGCAATTGCTCTAATCCCTCTGGCACGGATGCTTCTTCCTTAAGGAGCTTAAGGAGCAAAGTGCTTCACCTGGAGGGGGGTGGCAGGTTCTCCTGAGGGCTGTGGTGGCTCTTGCTGGTGGGCTGTGCCTGCTGAGTGCAGCCAGTGTGCTGACTCAGCACAGCCCACGCGCTCTCGGAGGCAGGCGGAGGGAAGTGGTGCTCCCTACCTTTGGCAGGGGGACAAACTGGCCCTGCCAGCCTTTCTGTCCAGGAAATGGCTGTGGAGGAGGGAACATGAAGTGGATTTTGGTGTGGTGGATGGGGCTGAGGAGTTTGTGGTGTCCATCTCTGGGGTGTGAGGTGCTCGGGTGCCCCGTGGGTGATGCTCTGCCCACCACAGGTTTGTGCTGTTTGATGGGTGGGAAACGAGGCCCCTCAGCAGGACAGCCCAAGGTGTTGTTTCCTCAGTGCAGGCTGGCTCTGGCTGCACATCCTGGGAAGTTGGTGGCTCAGGATTCTGCAGGATGGAGCCGAGCAGTGCCCGTGTGGCCAGTGGGCTTGGCAGGGAGTTTGCCCACCGAGCATCCGTGCACTTGTGTGATCTTAACCAGACTTGTTCCCAACTTTGCTGTGGCAGTGGAGTTTTTAATATGATGATTTAATTAGGGTGGAACGATTTTAACATTCTAAAGCAATAATTACCCTAAAGACAGAACATATAAATTGTGTTATAGTGCAGAGTCAACACAAGCAAACATGTTGTGCCGTTAGATTACAAATATAGTATCTGCCTGAAGCTTATTTTTTTGTTGCTGGTGTGTTAGAGCTAAAACTGGCTTTGCTGTTACCAAAAATACACTCTTTTCCTGACCTCTGCTGATCTTCTGCTTCTGTCCTGGTTCTAAGTGGGGAGGAGGAGGGATCCCTGTGTTTGGAGGGAATGGAATGGAGGTGAGGAGAGCTGGGATATGGTGCTGAGGCCCCAGGGCCCCGCTGGTCACAGCAGTGCCTTCAGCACAGTGAGACTGCTGTAGGAGGAAAGGTGTGTGGAAGGACTGTCAGCAGTGCTCACAGCTGGCTGTGTAACGTGGTGTTCTCTCCTGACTTCAGTGTGCCAAACTCTCTGCTTTCCCTGAAACTTTGCTCTAGTGCTCCCTGTGGAAGACTGGGCATCTTCCCAGCAACTCGAGATGCAGCAGGGGAAGAACAGTCCTGATGTACGGAGCAGGGGAAATCCCATCCAGCCTCCTCTGTGGCACAAAACTTTTTTTAAGTGACTGTTTTCACAGTAAATGTCTTTTCCCCGACCAAACCAAAGTATTTGCAGCTCAGAAATAGGGGCAGGGAGTGTTTCCCCTGGGGCTGCTGCTCTCATGAGCTCAAGCCTCTGGCTCTGTTTGTGGCTGGGGTGACCCTTTTGTGAGCTTTCATGGGTTCTAGGAAGAAATTCTTCCCTGTGAGGGTGACAAGCCACTGGCACAGGTTTCCCAGAGAAGCTGTGGCTGCCCCATCCCTGGAAGTGTCCAGGGCCAGGCTGGAGCAACCTGGGCTAGTGGAAGGTGTCCCTGCCCAGGGCAGGGGGGTGGAATGAGATGAGCTTGAAGGTCCCTTCCAACCCAAACCATCCTGTGGTTCTGTGATTGATGATTCTTTTTGTGCTTAATTGGGATTACAGGGCTCCCAGCCTCTCGTGTCTTTTCAGCCAAGCCCTGCTGCTTTCTTGGTGTGGGTTTGGTGTGGGTTTGGTGAGAACAAAGTGGTGCCTTGCTGGTGAGAGCCCTGCTGAAGAGCCGCCTGCCTCACGGGGCTTGCGTGGCGAGTTGTGTCGTTTGGTTAACTTGGCACCACAGTAACATACCCTGAAATCAAAGATAAATTCTTTATGGCAGGTTATCCTGCACATAAATCATCATTAGTGCAGCTCATTTTTGTTTAGTGCCCACCTGACCGTGCTGCCGTCGAACGCCGTGTGTTTAGTGAAGTCAGGGGTTGCGGGGAAATTACAGGGTTCTCAAAAACCCATTTGCTTTGCTGGTGCTCACGTCAGAATCAATCTTGCCTGGCGTTCCCAGCCTGGCTGCAGCTCTCGGGGCTCTGGTGCTCCGTGTAGGAGGGTGTGCACGGGAGGGCAGCAGCAGTGCTCTCTGCAGAGGGGCTGGGGGGAGAATCACACCTCACACCCGGGCTGGGATTTCAAACTCGGCTGCTACTGATGAGTCTTGATGTGTGTTTGAGGGGAGGGGTGGGAGCACCGCAGTGTTTTACACACCCCTCACCCTTTTCCAGGAGCAAGTCCTGCTACACACCAGTTTTAGACCTCAATGTTGTAAACAGCCCTTATTTTATTACTTTGTTATTATTGTGTGTGGGTCCCACGTGTGTGGGCACTCCTGGGGCGTGTGTCCAGCTGCAGCTTGCAAAAACAATATGGGCAGCTATTTGAGACTCCAGAAAGTGGATTTTTGGGCAATTTCAGGCCCTGCTGGGTTGCTGCAAGGCTTTCATTTGAGCAGTGCTTGGGTTTTGCAACCCTGTGAGCACACACGTGCCTGTGCACATCTAACACTGTTGGGTGGCTCTCTGTGGTGTCCCTGGAGAGCAAAGTGTGGTGCTCTCAGGTGTGACAGCGTTGTGTCAGCTCGAGGGAAAGCTGACAGCGCTTGGCACCCGCCCTGCCCAGCCTGCTGGCACCAGGGCTGGCAAGGGCAGCAGGATTTGGAGGCAGTGAGCATTGCTGGCCTGGCAAACCCAGAGCTGAGCTGCTATTTGCTGCTTCAGTGTCATGTACTTGATAGGTTGTGTTGGAAAAGTCTAAATACAGCACTTGTCAAGGTACCGCCGTTTCTGAGGGGGCTGCCTTTGTCACCAGCCTAATACAAATCCTCCAAGGGCTGCTGAGATGAGGATGTACTTAGTCATTGGTTATCCACAAAGCCTTTTCTCTGGAAAGCAAAACGTAAAGCTTGCCAGAAGGATGGAGCTGGAAAAAA
>VYXB01010299.1:786401-868892 GCA_013397135.1 Pachyramphus minor | reverse complement strand
AAAAAAAAAAAAAAAAAGGAGTTCTGTGAAGTTTCAGACGTGTTTTTGTGCATTTTATGGGTTGAGCCTTTCAGGAGTTTCCAGAATACCTGAGCTAATCTCTTGTGGTGCTTCAGATACGAGCTTCATTTGACCTGCATAGCCCTTCCTACCCCGTCCTCTGATGTCCCCAGGGCTGGTTATGGGGTTCTTAAACTCGTCCCAGCTGCTGTTTAGTGATGTGGGCAATGAAAGTACAGCAGCTGCCTTGTGGTTCCATGTGGCCAATACGCCCCAAAATATTCTCTCTCCCCTGCTACACCACTGGTACATTTTTTTTTTTTTTTTTTCTAAACTGGCAGAAATGGAAACTCACACAAATCCCACTGCAATCCATCCCAGGACAGGGTGAGGCTGGATCTGTGGGCACAGCATTCCCTCCCAGCCGGGCACTGCGTGCCACAGGGCACAGAGGGATGATCCAAGGGGCAGAAGAGCCAGGACCTGGATAATTCAGCATTGTCCTTGTGTCAATAGGCTTATTCTTCAGGACATAAGTCTCCTGTTCCTGGAGAAAAGCTGGAAGCTAGGGCAGAATAAACACGGTGAGGCGAAGGGCTGCCCTTGTTTCTGTGTTTGTCATCATGGAGAGGTTCGGAGACACAGAGAAGTTACTGGGGGTTGTGTCCAGCTGCTGGTGTTTTGGTTTGGTTTGGGCTGAGCAATAACAATAACCCAGCTGGTTTAAAGCAGGAGGCTGTGGGTCTGAGCATGAGGCCACCCTGCTGCCCTGTCCCTGCTGTCCCCTGTGGCTGAGCACGGGGCTGGTGGCTCTGACCTGCCGCTTTCCGTGGAGAGGAGGGAGCCTGGGCTGCTGCTGCCTTCCCTGCTCCCTCCTGGCATGTGCAGGGACAATCCACACAGGCAGCTCCGAGGAGGGTGCTGTGACCACTGGGCAGCAGGCTGGCCAGGAGTTGGCCTTTTCAACTGGATTTTGTCACTCCTGCCTGGGACGGGCTGACTCGCAGCCTGGAGCTGCCTGATGTGATGGGAGCGAGCGTTGTCCTGTCCTACCCTGTCTGGGGGTGCTGCAAAACCTTTTCCCCTGTCAGCCTCGAGATCTCTAAAGGTGTCCTGCCTTCTCCCCCACTCCTTGCCACCCTCTCTGGCTTCGACATGTGCCCAGACCTGTTACAGAGGGAAGTAGCTCCAGGCGTTATTCTCACCAAGTGGGGTGAGATTCTGTCTGAAATCATTTCATCCTTCCCCAGAGACTTGGCGTGAATTTTATCTAATCGCCATGGCAACAGATAAAAAAAGGTGTGAGCACATCTCCTTTTGCTGTGATAATTCAGATTTATATATTCAGATCAGATTGGAGTTAGAGATTTTAAAAGGAGCAGATGCAGCAGAAGGTGTGACTGCAAATAATGTGGCGAGAACGTTTGATGATCCTGCCCTTTAAGAGGGGAGAGCGCTTTCCCGCAGGTTTTTTTGGAATATAATTATTCCATCAAATCCACTTTAACAAGGACTCATTATAGCCCTGATAATGCAGAGTCACGTTGGAGACAATCTCACACACACACACACACACACACACAGAGCACACGGAGGGACCACAACAAGTAAATAGGATTCTGTGAGCAGCCCGGGCGCTGCAGGTGCCCCTGAGCAGCCGGGGTGGCCACACTGCTCCCCGAGTCACCACGTGCTCCTGGTGCCTGGGCTTTGCAGGCCCCCAGCCCCATCACCCCTGTGGCAGGGCTCAGGTGGAGGTTTGCTCACTCTGAGCTCGGGCCGTCCTGAACCAAAGCTTTTGTTGGCGGCTTTCGCTGCTCTGTGGCAGCTTCTGTAGCAAAGGAAAGCTGTGGCTGAGAGCAGAGCAAGGGATCACAGAATGGTTTGGAAGGGACCTTAAAGATCATCCAGTTCCATCCCCCTGCCATGGGCAGGGACAGCCTCCACTAGCCCAGGTTACTCCAAGCTCTCTCCAACCTGGCCTTGGACACTCCCAGGGATGGGGCAGCCACAGTTTCTCTGGGCAACCTTTGGGGGTTGGAGAAGGAAAGGGGCTGTTGATCTCACACTTGGCATCCCTGTCCCTTGCTGCACCTGTAAGTGGGAATCTTTGGCCACCCTGAGGAGCAGCTGTGCTGTAGGGAAGGGGTGAATGGCAGGTAGAGGGTGGGATGAATGGCTGAGGGTTTGGAGATCCCATGGGAGACAGGTGGGCTGTAAATCTCTTCCTGGAGTGCAGAGAGCAGGAGGAGGAAGAAATCAGTCAGAGGAGATGCAAGGAGGAAGGGTCTGCTGGTGGCAGCCAGAGGGATGCGTGTCTGGGCTGTCCCAGGGTGACTCTGTGTACTGGGGTGCATCATTCCAATCATGCTCTAAATCACATATTGAGGTTTGCAGGAAATGGCAAAGAAGTTGGGAAAAAGAGGGAAGTCCCCTGGAGCACCCCACTGGTGACATGTGGGGAAGGGGAGTGATGTGGGGCAGAGTGGGTTGGAGGTGCAGCCAGAGGCTGATTAACCTCCTGTGGTGACGTGTTCCTGACCTTACAAGGTGTCTGGGCTTCTCTGGAGGAGCTGGGAGACTCTGGGGCTGTGCTCTGTGTGCCCTTGTGAGAGGATTCTCTGCTGAGCACAGTCCTCAGAGGAGGTTACAGGGCACAGCTCCCATGGAGCTGAGCTGTATAATGAAACCTGGTGCTACATGTGCTTCCTGCACCCTGCTGAACCCACCACTGTTCCTTCCCTGCCCGCAGTGCTGAGCCTGGAGGATCCAGGTCCTTGCTGAATTACAAGGGCAGTGGTCTTGTCTCCCTGTTCAGAAGGTACTTGCTAAATTCTAATGCTTTAGTGCATTTTAAAGGCCTTCCTGCCAGCAGAGAGCTCACCTCTGGGGGTGGGTTAGCTTGAGCTAAGGCTGTGATCACCACTCGGTGTGCTGGGCAGGGTGGTGTGGATGTTGGGCACAGGGCTGCAGCCCAGCTGGAGCTTGGGGGGCTTTGCACAGGGGTGCAGCCCATGCTCAGCCCTGGACCACCTTGCCTGAGGGGTCCTTGGGAGCCACCCCTCTGCCTGGAGCACTCTGCAGGATGGGTTTGGAATGCACCAAAATCCCTTTAAAAAATCACAGAGTAGGATAGAATCATAGAGTATTCTGAGTTGGAAGGGACCCACGAAGATCATCAGTCACAAGAATCACCACAAGAAAATGCCAAAGCCAGCTCTGAGAAATGGGCTTGCTGGTGTGTTCAGGTTCTCCACCCAGCCCCAATCTTTCTCCTTTTATATCTCCTCTATTTAAATGTCACCTAATGGAGTGAAGATGTTGCTGGCTCCTGTCCTGCTCCCCTGGGGTCTCCCCCGGGAGCTTTGCCTACCCAGCAGTAATTGCTACAGCAAAGCCAAGTGATGTGAGAGCTGTACAGGTCAAACCTCTTCCCAAACCACATGTTTTTGTGAGCTTGAGCCACCTGCCCCTGGGGCCTGCGCTGGGCTGTGGAGGGATTGGAGCTGGTGCTGTGTGTAGCAGAGCTGAAGTCATCACATCTTCGTGCCACCACCACTGGTGTGTCCACTGGGAGGGTGGGATGTGCGTGTCCAGCCCACCCCGAGTGGGCAGAGCAGGGTGGGGGTGCCTGTGGACAGGGAGGGGGGTGAGGGTTGTGTGTGTCTCCCTCCCCCTCCTCCCCGTGCAGCCGTGCACATCCACAGATGCAGAAACAATCCCGGTCATTATTCCTGCCATGGTGACAGTGACAGTGGCAGAGATGCCAGCTTCCTCACACAGACGGCTTTATTTCATCTCCTCTGTTTTTCAAAGCCTCTTTCATTTTGTATGAGGAGACAGATGTGAAGGGCTGCAGGCTGATAAATTCTGCTGTCTTATGAAAAGAGAGGGTGGGTTTTTGTTGTGGTTGCTGCTCTTCCTCCTTCCCCAGCCCCCTCCCAGCAGCCTCTTTCTGTCGAGGGTGCTCCCTGCTCCGGGTGTGGGACGCTGTGACCTCGCTGGGGCAGGCAGGGCTGAGTCCCCTGGGTGGGTTTTGGGGAGAGAACCTGGGGTTGTGGTGATGGCCACCTGGTTGGAAGAAAATGAGCCCAGAGATGCAGATGCCTCCCAAAGCATCTGCAGTGCCTGTTTTGAGTCTGCCCACTGGGATCAGGAGCTGATCCCAGCTCTGGGGATCTTCCCAGGGGCCTAAACTCCAAATCCTCCTCCTTCCTGTAATGGCACCAAGGTCACTGGGTTGGGGCAGGGGGCTCAGAGGTTGCTGTGGTCTGTGCCAGTGAGGAGCAGCTGTGGGATGGGCCATGGAGTGGGATGAGCCTGCAGTCCTTGGAGGGGCTGGTGGAAGGCTGTGTGCTCCGTGCCTTTGCCTTCCTTCATGGAGCACCTGGCACTGTGGCTGCAGTGGTGTTGGGGGTCCCAGGGCAGCCCCCCTTCCTCCTCTCCTGCTCTGCTGACGATAGTTCAAGTTTAAAAATAAATTGCTCCATCTTTAATTGCGGTTTAAATAACTGCTTCATTTTTATTTAAATGTGGCTCTGCAAGGCTTGGAGAACAATTAGGAGAAAATACAGGGCATTGCTCTGGTGCATGTGTTCAAGCATATAATTAATTTTTTTTATTATACTGATGTTTGCCGAATCTGGAAAAAGATCTTATTGTTCCTCTTGATTCAGTCACGCAGAGGATCTACAAATACACCAGCCATTTCAGGACTCCATTTCATAAGCCAGGGAGCCTTGGTGCTGAGGGAAGGCTCCTCGGAGCGCTGCCCTTTGCCGTCCCTGCTCGTGTCATGGATGCACCATGGAGCCTTGAGGTGGGGTGGGCTGCTCTGTGCCACCCAGGACTGCCTGCAGGGGCTCCCCAGTGCCAGGCCAGTGGGCACAGCCCGGGCTGGGGCTGCTGGATGTGTCCTCAGCCCCTCCTGAAGGATTTTGGCAGCGCCTGGTGCGGTGGGTGCTGCTGCAGGGCCCACACTGAGGAGTGGGCTGGGGGCTCGCCACAGTGGGGGTTTGTGCTTTTTGTTGATGAATGGTATTAAAATGCCAACACACGACTGGGGGATGTTGGGTGAAGCCTCTGCAAGGCTCAGCATGACCCAGGGACCTCTCAGAAGCCATTCGGGGCCATAAATCTCGTTCAGAGTCGATAGGGATTAGGTTCCTAAGTGCCCAACATGGCTAAAGTGCTTCTGAAAGTGTCGCTTGTTAGAGGGCTGTGAGGAAGCTGCATGTGGTCTGGCGGGCTCTAAGCTTATCAGTCAAAGGTGCTTTACTTGGTGACAGAAGCCACTTGTGGTAAACAAGCTGCTGGCCCTTTGGACTCCTGACAATCTTTTAACCATTTATTAAAGCAGCTATGAGCTCTTCTTGGAAATGAAATCTTAATAGCGAGTGTGGCAGAGATTTTTCACAGATGGCAGCACTGCCAAAAGCAGGCATTCAAGAAAACATTCATCAAAAACATTCATTTCTTTCAAAAAGAAATTGACGTTTATAGCGTAGACAAATTTGGGACTCATTTGCTTTGCCTTTCAGTTTCGGGATTTTTAGAGGTCACGTTTTTCTGCACCTTTGAGGGCTAGAAACTGGTGTTATTTTTAACTGGAAACTGAGATTCTCGTACAACCACATGGCTCTGAGAACTAGGGCGTGTGGAAAGGCTGTGGATACGGCAGGACCCTGGGCAGGGCTGGGGGAGAGGCAGGGGGTCACAGAATCACAGAATATCCTGAGCTGGAAGGGACACACAAGGATCATCCAGTCAAACCCCTGGCCCTGCACAGACACCCCAACAATCCCACCATGTACCTGAGAGTGTTGTCCAAACACTCCTGGCAGCCTTTGGGTTGTGACCACTGCCCTCGGGAGCCTGTTCAGTGCCCAACCACCCTCTGGGGGAAGAACCTTTTCCTAATATCCAACCTACACCTTCCCTGGCTGTGCTCCAGGAACTCCTGCCTCTGCCTGGACTGCTGTTCTCTGGTTTTTGCATGGGGACCCTCCCCAGGGTGGGATGGGTGCCCAGCTGGCTCTCCCAGTGATGGAGATGTTGGCAGGGCCCAGGTGGGAGTGCTGTGGTCAGACAGAGAGGTTGTGCATGCTGCTGCTCCAATCCTGGAGACCACCCCTGGACTCCATCCCCCCCTCACCCTTGGGCGAGGCCAGGAGGGACGGGTGTGCCCTCCCTCCTTAAAAAGCCAGAAATTCCCCCAGGAGGGAGCAATTCATTCGCAGCTCATCTCCATTTCATCTGAAGGCTGCACCACGCTGGGTTTCAGCCTTGTTATGTTTTCTCTTGAGCAATACCTTTTATTTCTGCAGTGTTTAATATTCCTTTCCAGAGCCTCTGTTGCCTGTTCTGGGTCTTTCCACTGAAAGCAGCTTTAAAACTATAAATTGTTGTGGCTGAGCTTGTCACAACCAGCTGGGTCCCTGTCCAGGTGCTGTCACCCCTCCCCAGCCTCCCCATGTCCACTTTTCCCTCTGTGCTGGACATCCCCAGTGAGGGGTACCTGCCTGTAAGGACAGGCAGACTCAGCCTGGGCTTGTTTCTCTTGCCCAAGGCAGCCTGGTGCTCAGTGTTGGGCACTGTGGAGGGCTGTAAGTGCTCCCATGGCTCTGGGGAAGAAGTGCCTGTGCAGACACTGAGACTTTCCATGTGTTGGTCAAGGGGAAGGACAGGGCCTGTGCTACCCCATTACTGGGGAGTTTTGGTTGTGGCTGAAATGAAAACTCTGTGCTGGTCATCACTCTGTGTTCACCAGCCCCTGGTCCAGCCCCTGACTGATCACTTGTAGCTGCTTCTCCCTGCAAACCAGATCCATTTGCATCGGGGAGGAACAACAGTGTGCTGCAGGCAGGGGAAGCTGCTGCCACCACTGGAGATGCTCCTGGAGTGTCATTTGGTGTCCCTTTGGCTTGCAGCTCGTGTTTGTGTGTGCAGTGCTGCACCAGGAGCTCGGTGGTGTTGGTGCCTGGCATTGCAGCGTCACTTAACGCTGCGGTTTCACAGACGCCTCCCGAGCACAGAGGAGCCTTAATGTCTCTACATCTCGTTTTCACACTCCTACTTATCCCAGTAGTAAAGCTGTGCAAAGCCATGGGCATTCACAAGGAGCAGGAGTTAGGAAGCAGCCCCTGGGCCAGGGCTGGTGATCACCTGGGTGGCTGGTGGGTGCCCAGCCTGGTTTTCGCTCGCAGTCGGGGTGTGAGACACATGGCTCCTTCCAGGGAGGTGATTGTTGGCTGCCCCAGGTGAACTCCCTCAGCCTCTTGGCCGACTTCCATGTACTCAGTGCTGCTCCCCGTGCTCAGCTATCATCTAATCGATCCAACATCCTGGCACGTCCCGTTGTTTGAACAAGAGCTGTGGCTATTGCAGACAATAGATGTACAACACGCGCCCGACAGTGTCAGGAATTAACTTCATAATCATCTCCCTGATCTTTCTTGGCAGAGCTCTGGCATAACCTGTCGTGTCTTATCTAGGGATGGCGTGTGAGTTGTAGTTAACTCCGTCCTGGCTCTCTGGGTGAGCCTGGTGTTGGGCCAGGGTTTGGAGTGCCTGTGTCAGGATTCCTCCCTGACATCCAGCAGAGCCGCTTGGCTCCTCCAGTGCTCTGGGTGCCAGGGGCACCGGCTCCAGTTTGCAGCTGCATAACATCTGGTGGGGGATCTCCTGCCTGAAGGTTGGGGAAGGGAAGGAGCCCAGAGGTGTGGAGCACATCCATGTGTGCCCTCGCTGAGCATCGTTTCCACCCCTCAGCTCTGCAGATATGATCATCTCGTTGGCAGAAACTGTTACAAACACACACGTGTGTCTCTTTCCTGCAGAGAAGAGTTCTTTGGAGATTGTGTTTTTGTTGTAGTTGAGAGCAGATTTTACCAAATGCCCGTCTGCACCGTGTTGGCATCTTGCAGTGCCAGGTCCTAGGAAATGTGAATGGCTGAATTTCTTCTTTATTTATCCGTATGTACACAATGTCTGAAACAAGCTAAAAATGATGAATTGTGGCTAATGCTGCTGCGTGATGGAGATAAGGCCGTAATTATTTGTTTGGGCAGCTTAAATCAACACCAAAAGCCTGATGGAAAACACGGTGATAATTTCAATCTCTTTGTGTGGGTCTCGTGGGCTGTGTGACCAAGCGTGAACTTCCAGCACGGGCTTGTGTGAGTTTTGCATTCGTGCCTGGTTAAAGCAGGTCATTTTGGTGTCACACTCCAGGTGCCACCCCTGAGCATGCTGGGCCCCCTGTCTGGGCACAGACATGTTTTTGGCTTCTTCCTGGCAGGCTTTAGCACCTCTGTGCTGCCTCAGCTTTGGCAGTCTGCTACTACTAGTGGCATTATTGGTGCTGCAGGTAGGAGTGCAGCCCCTGCACGTCCTGCCTGCTCTGGAGAGGTGCCTGGGTCTCCCTCACATGCCCAGCCCATCCAGGCTTGTTAGGAGAGAAGATGGGTGGGTTGGGCTCCAGCTGCACCTGAACTCGTGGCAGAGGTTGTAAATTTTGGCGTTCATCACGTTTGTTTTGCCTTGGTTTAATTAACTGATCGATGAAAGTCTATGGAGACGTGACCTCTCGTGCAGGCTTCGTGAATCAGCTGTGGCTGTGCTGGAGGGGGGTTTGTGGCTTGTCCTGGCTGCTGAGCTGTGCTGCCACAGCCTGGGACCTGGAATGGCCCAGCTGAGAGGGCACAGCCCTGCCCTGCTCCTGTTCTCCTCTGCTTCTGACACCTGGGCTCTGCTCCCTGTCCCTGCTCAGGCGTGTTTTACATCCTTTGCACTGTGGTGTGTGAGCAGTTCCCGTGGTTTAAAGTGGATCCTTTGCTCCCACCTTCTTGCTATTCCCCTTCCACCTCCCCCTGTCCTGCACCTCTGCCATGAGGGTCTCTGCCTGTTCTGCTCCTCAGCAATTGTGTCTGGAAGCCTTTAGAATGGAGTCACAGAACCTCACAGGTCACCTTGTTCCACCCCCTGCCATGGGCAGGGACACCTTCCACCAGCCCAGGTTGCTTCAAGCCCTGTCCAGCCTGGCCTTGGACACTTCCAGGGATGGGGCAGCCACAGCTTCTCCAGGCAACCTGTGCCAGGGCCTCACCCCCCTTACAGGGAAGAATTTCTTCTGTTTATTTTGTTTTTGTGGTGACCCTGGAGACACACCATTTCCTTGGAAGGGGGATTTGGAAGCCCCAGTCCCAATTCCTTTTTGCCCTGCCAAATCTTGCCTCTCCAGCTTCTGCACACTTGCATTTAGCTCCTTCTTTTTAATCTTCTTGCTGTGGTTAAGACTCCCTTGCAGCTACCTGAGCCAAGCTGAGCAAAGATGTTGTCAGTGCTCTGAGGGTCACCTGTGTTGAAAGCGAGAGGCATTGGGACCCTGAGACATATCCCTGTCATTAGACCCACTGAACTGTTAGCAGGGAGCAGAGATTCACCCGCAGAGGTAACAGGACTCTCCTGGATCTGTCAGGAGAGATGGTGCTGCTGGATGTTGAATGTGATGCTGTTGTTTCCTCCTGTGAGCTGTGTTGGGACTCTGCTGGGACAGGCTTTTGCTGTCAGATTTCTCTGGCTCTGAACAGGGCCCACAGAAACCCCCATCTCACATTCAGGGAGTCCCTGGGGTTCCAGCCAGAGCTCTGAACTTAGAGGGGTTTGCATTTAATTATAATGAAAATTTCAATTCTGTAATCTGTGTTTAAAGTCAGGCAAAGCCTCTCCTGTCCCCCAGCACTGCTCCCTCCTGCCTAAAGGCTGCTGGCACTCCAGGCATCTTCCCTGGTGGAGCTGCAGTGGGATCCCTGGGTTGCTCCCCATGGCAGCAGCAGCAGTGCCTGTGCCTTCTGAAGAGGGTGACAGACCCCTCCTCACCACCCTCCCTCTGCCAGGGCCACCTCAGCCTGCCCTGCTCCCCAGGCAGCTCAGTCCCTCAGGGCTTTCCTTTCCCCCTAAATCCAGGGATTCAGCACCCATGCCCTGAGCTGTTAGCACTGTCTCTCCTTTTTCAGAATTATTTTGCCATAATCTGGAAAAAATGAATGGTGTCACCTTTGGCATGTTTTCCTTTTGATCCCAGCTTTCATTGTAACACTTTTTCTTGAAGAAAAGTGTTGGAGACAGAGAGAAGGTGAATCTGAGGGTCAGATCAGAGGGTCTGTGGTGGATCAAGGTACAGGAGGAAAAGCTTTTGCATCCTGCATTTCCACTATGTATTTATATTTCAGTGTAAAGGGGAAAAAACCCGCACATATTATCAAGTGATGCACTTTTTTAATCTTCTTTATGACTTCTAATGCTATAGCTGTTTTTTTTCAAACCACTAAAAGCATAAGCATTAAAGCAATTTTCCAGAGTAATATAGCAAGAGGTCTGCAGCAGCTCTGCAACATTTGATAATAGTTGCCATCTTCAGCTGAAGATAATGATGTTAACAAATGTAATGGGAGTAATGAGTGGAGATTCAAAAAAGCAGCTTTTGTTTAATTTTTTTGTAATGCAAATGAGTTGGGGAATAAAGAAGGAGAGCAGAAAATAATGAAAACTTCATTGGAAATGAGTCTTAATCCTTGCAGCCAAGCACTGGGGGGGTAGGAGGGAAGGAGAGGGATAGAAGTTGAGGATGCTCTGTCCCTGGAAATCTTCAAGGGCAGGTTGGTCAGAGCTTGGAGCAACCAGGTCTAGTGGAAGATGTCCCTGCCCAAGGCAGGGGGTGGAATGAGATGATCTTTAAGGTCCCTTCCAACCCAACCCATTCTTGGGTTCTGTGGGGTTGCTGGGCTCTGTACTGGGGTGGAATAAAGTGAAATTTGGTGTCCTGGCAGGACTGGCTCAGGTGGGCAGGAGGAGTCAGCCACGTGCCAGGCTTTGCTCTGGTCTCACCTCTGGCCCATGAATAGAGTGGGATGAACAAGGCTGGGCCCAGCAGGCAGCAGCAGCACAAGGTGGTCCTCCCCACCCAGACAGAAATCTGTGTTCCTGCAAGGTTTCTGGGGTCTCTCATTTCTTCACAGAAAGGGTGGTCAGGAATTGGAATTGGAATTGGCTGCCCAGGGAGGTGGCAGAGTCCCCATCCCTGGAGGTGTTCAAGAAATGACCGGACGTGGCACTCAGTGCTCTGGTCTCGTTGACAAGGTGGTGATCAGTCACAAGTTGGACTTGATGATCTTGGAGGTCTTTTCCAGCCTAAATGATTCTGTGATTCTGTGACTCCCCAGCCCAGCTCCTCACAGCCATGGGCCTGGGGCTGGTTGCTGTCTCCTGGCATGGCTGCTTTCAAGCAAAGCAAAACTCCCTTCCTCTTGCTCCTGGGAGGTTGGAAACCCTGTGTTTTCTGTTCCTGCAGCACCTTCTACTTTAGAATGGTGCCAGCTGAGTTCAACCTTATGACAGCCCTGCAACTCTGTCTCCCCATCAGAACAAGTGAATTTGCTTTATTTAGATTGACTCCCAGCCCAAGTGATAGGTATGAGGCTGGCAAATGAGCGTCCTTGTGATGAGGACTGGCACTTATGCATGTGCAAAAGATTCAGGTCTGTCAGCTTGTGTCAGCTCGCCTTCTACAGAGTGTTTAATCTCCTCACCCTTGGCCAAGAAATGCATTAAGAGCTCTGCAGTGAGTGGGAGCTCAGGAGTGCAGGGATGGTGCTGCCTGCCCCTCTCCTGCGAGTGCCCTGCGGAGTGATGGGATGAGGGCAGCGGGAGGGAGCGCCAGTCAAACTGGGCACTGCTCCTGAAGGGGAGCTGTGGGCAGCTGGAAATTGGGAGGAACTGGAGGTACTGAACAACCCCTCTTCCTCCTGATGGGGTGTTCTTAGAGGTGTAAGTGGAGTGCCAGGAGGGTGGTGTTTGCCCAGGACTGGGCAGGCAGGGAGCAGTGGGTGACCCCCGTGCCCGCGCTGAGGCGATGCCGTTGCGCTGGAGCCCGAGCTGGCTCGTGCTGCCAGTGAGCAGATGGTGGTCACGGCTGCGTGAATGTCCTTGGGCACGAGGAGCAGTGTCCCCAGCCCTGGGGGGACCCCGTCTGTCCCCGTTCCGCGCTGCCGCAGCTGCGCGGGCACTGGGGCGGGACCCGCTCCTGCCAGCCTGGCCCCGGCTCTCAGGGAGAGCAGGGCTTGGGCAGGTGGGTTTGGGTGGCTGTGGGGCTCCCTTCCTGCCCAGGGACAGGGCACCTTTGGCGGGGTGCCCTCTGCAGCATCACCTCTCCCTGCCTGTTGGATGCGGAGCGCCCATGGGAACAGTGGGCTCTGAGCAGCACCATCGTCACTGGTGTGTTAATGGGAAAGCTGGGAGCTCTCCTGGGGTTTGTGTGGAACTCTGTGCCACGTGAGAGGTGTCTCTCAGGGCCCTCCATGGGGGCTCAGCTCTTGGGTCGCAGTGAGGAAGGGGTGACATGGCACTGGGCTGAACTCAGCGTCCTGGGGGACAGCCCGTGCTATAAACCAAGAGCTTTCACACTCTCCTCATCTTCCCTTTTTTTCTCTTCCTCTGGAAGGGTGAAGATGTGAGTTATCACATCTGGCTTTGCAATTTGCAGCTTTTAATTAATCTGAAATTTCAACATAGAGCTTTATGGTGAGCAGAGGCACCTCTGCAAGCTGGGGAGGAACCTTAACGATGATCCGAGATGGATCTGTAGGATGAGATACCAGCGCAGTAAACAAGGCTGTATAAAAGAGGGCTGTGAACTAAAAAATGCTGAGATATCAAGGCAATGATCTATAAATGAGATTTCCTTTTGGTGCCCTTCCCTGTTACAAGAGTGTCCATCAGCTGATCTTTGTTCCAGCACCTACTGGTGATGATAAGCAAGTCAGTGAAATCTCTGTGTGTGATGGATGCTCAGTCCATCACCAGGGGACCTTAAGGCCAAGGAGAGAGAGGTCTGTTGAGTAAGGATGGTCTGGGACCTGGGCTTGGGTGAGCTGCTGCAGCCTGGAGGGGCACAGCAGGTACCTGGGCTTCCCTTGTGTCTTGGGCCAGTCGTCCCCTTTCCATACGTGGCTGCAGCACTTTGCTGGTTTTCCTTGGGACAGAATTGTTCTTTCTCTGAATCCTGGCATGATCACTTGTCTTAGTGGTGTATCAGGGCTCGTTTGGTCCCTCAGGAGGGTTGTTGTGGTTCCTAAATTCCTCGTTACCTGCTTTACCCTTCCTTGCTGTCCTCTGTGTCACCTCTGCAGAGCAAACAGGGACCTTCTGACCTGGATGCAGGAGCTGTGCTGGCTCTGCACAGCCAGTGCCCATCACGTGCCCATGAGCCCAGTGTCACTGGGCTTGCTTGGGTTTGCTTCACTCCCTGTTTAACTTCCTGCAGCTTTCAGACTGGCGCATTATCCTCTGATTTCCCTCTCCAGCCACCTAAAGCCTGGAAAATTGCAATAATGAAGGGTAATGATAGAGTGTGGGGAGCAGGCTTCCATTTGAAGTCTCTTAAAGTTGTATAAACACAGGCAAAAAGCATTTGTTTACAAATATTTTCCTGTGAACAATCGAGGGAGAGAGCAAGCTTCTTTTGTCTCTGGCTGACACATCCTTTCATTCCCTGAGCCTTCCACGCTGAATCCCTCGGGAACAGGCTGGGATACTCCCCAGCCTCGGGGGCTTCCTGTCCTGCTCCTGAATTGCAGACCCCAGACCCGGTGCCAGCAGACCCACTGGTGGCAGTGGGGGCCCCCCCGTGTCTCCCTCCCCCTGCCAAGGCTCCACAGGAATGTGGGTCCTTGTGGCGTGAAAATCCCATTGGAA
Source organism: Pachyramphus minor (assembly GCA_013397135.1). Lineage (NCBI taxonomy): Eukaryota > Metazoa > Chordata > Aves > Passeriformes > Tyrannidae > Pachyramphus > Pachyramphus minor. The sequence continues at coordinate 855,140 of VYXB01010299.1, read as the reverse complement.
ATGCAGGCGAGGGGCAAGCCGGGAATTTGCTTTTAACATCAATATTCAGAAATAGTGCGTGTGAATAATTGATGGTCCTGCGAGCTGGGGCTTGTCTGTCTGTCACTGCAAAGCAGAGGTGACAGAGTGACAGGCTGGGGTGGGGGGATACTCCAGTCCCTCCTGGGGCACCAGCAGAGTGGCTGCACAGGGTGGGATTGGCCTGGATCTTGGCAAAGGCTCTGGGCTGCTCTGGCTGCTGCCGGGGAGCTGGGCTGGGGTCTGTGTGCTCACCCTGGTCCCAGGCAGGGACAGGACTGTCCTGCTCTCCAGCCTGGGCCCTGGGACTTCCAGCAGCTCCTCCAGCTGCTCTCCAGGTCCTGCTGCGCTGCGGTGGCCGAGCCACCGATCTGAACATTTTAGGTGAAAAATAATCTGTCAGCAGGATTTGCCTGACCTTAAATTAGCTCTCACAAGAAGAGCTTAACCCTCATTGCTGGGTCAGAGTCTCCTCCCTCCCCGAGTCAACCTGGCTGCCTGCCTCTGTCCCCTCTCTATTTTAATCTCTGTTTTTATTCTTTCTTTCGGGCATCCTTTGTCTTGAGGCTGATTACACGGTTCTGTTCCGAGCAGGCAGAGGCTGCCATGTTTTGTGTGAACCACCGGCAATTAGACCAGAATAGCTCTGTCTCCTTAATGATAACGTGCTGTGCAGCATCGCTGTGGTGCTCACACCAGCAGGGACACGATCCCTGGGAAATTTGGGTGCTACAGGGCCGGGGCAGGGCTGGATTCTGCAGGAGTGCTGATCCATCTGCTGGCAGATCCGTCTGCTGGCCCTGGGACAGTTGGTGTGGTGTGGGAAAGCCCAGCTGGCTTCACCTCTGGGCCATGCAGGGGTTATGCCAGGGGTGCAAGTGGCTTTAGCTGCTCCTGCACCGCCCTGCAGGTGGGATGGGCAGGTCACTCAGTGGGGCTCAGCCTCCCGCCAGCCTTGGGATGCAGCAAAGCCTCACAGTTCCCCCTTCAAAGCCTCCAGCACTCCCTGCACAGAGCAGGGGAAGAAGAAAAGACCTCCCCCAGCCCAGACTGCAAAGGAAAGCGAGAGCTGGAGCCTTTATAGCCGGAACCCTGAGCGGGAGGGAGGAGCAGGGCTGAGCTCCCGCCGCTCTCTCTGAGCTGCTCTACAAAGCTGCTCCCGGCTTGGCGAGCGAGATACAGCGAGAGGTTTGGAAGTTGTGACCTCAGCAAATGTATTAGACGGGAGAAAAGAGCTTTTTTGCTTTCCCCCGTTCCAGTGTCAGCGTAGCCGTGGCTTTTAAACCACATTATACAGGCTTGTCATCCGAGATAAAATGTTATTAAGATAAAATGCTACACAGGGAGCAGTAGGGGACTTCCCACCGCCGTATTTCAGCGCAGCCGTAGGACGCGGGGCCACGGCGGAGCCGTCGCCTGCAGCCAGGGCTGGAGCCTGTGGTGCCCTGCAGCAGGGCAGGACTGGGATGCCATGTCCCCCTGCACACCCACAGGGCAGTAGGCATGGGGAGGTGCTCCCCTGAGTGTGCCAGCGTGCCCCGGTGTCTCCTTCCCCTCTCCCAGCCCCTGTCACCCGCGGGCAGGCTGGCGAGGCATCAGGGCACCGGCCTGTGTGGAGCTGACAGGGAGCATGTGGGCGGCCCAGGGGCCTTCCCGGGGCCCCTCCTTCACGGGTCAGGGCACTCTCTGGCTGCCTCCCTCTCCTCCAGCCTCTCTGAGCTGCATCCTCCCAGCCCTGGCTCCCAAGGCCTCCCCTTTCTGTGCAGCTCCCCTCACACCCAGCGCCCCACAGTCCCCAGCCATTGCCAGTGGAGCTGCTGCTGTGCCTCCATCCCTGCTTAGGGCTGGCACAGCCTCTTTAGCCTCGCTGACAGCCCGTCGATAATATTAATGTACTCCAGCCTCTGTTAATGTCCGTGTGAAGTCTCCTCCTGCCCTTTGCCATCACTTTTCCGTCACCAGACGTTTGTGCCGTGTGGCTGTGACATTAATCTGCTGAGCTGTGCTGGCAGCGTCAGTGTGAGCCGCTCTGGAGCGCAGGTGCAGGATTTCGGGGAGCTTTCCAGAGCCGTCTGCCAGTGACAGAGATGTTCAGGTGAACCCTTTAAAAAGACTTGAAAAGAGCCAGGCTGTGTGCCCTGCTCCTCAGCAGCTACAGAAGGAGAGGGCACGACCGTCTCACCTGGGCTCCAGCACATCAGCAGGGACCCCAAGGTACGTGTGTGATCTGCAGGCAAAGCACACACCAAAACATGGAGCAGGAAGAGCTGTTTGACCTGACACCAAGGCAGAACAGAGAGAGGGAAGAAAGGGGAGAGGAGGCGAGCTGTAGCTACAAGGCTGGGTAATCCCTTGGTTGAGCCCGGCGAGGGCTGTAGCTGGAACATGAACTTGTCCTGGGCATGTTCAGCTTGTAAGAGGGATGAATGTAAAAGCAATGCTGTTAGCTGCCTTATTAAAGGCTTGGGTCTGAGTCAATATGCACGTGTCCCAGGTGGCTCAATGCTGTAATTCCTAAAGCTTCACACTCCTTTGCCAGTACTTTTTGCTTGGAGGTTCTTCTGTGTCAGTTAAACCCTCACACCCCTTTGCTGTCCCAGGTTTACATCTCATGTGTGGGTGGAGGAGTGACCTGGGGCAGGGTAGAGGCTGAGAAACCCACCTGAGCTGGCACCATGTCTGGCCCCTGCTATGGGACTCACCCCAGTCCCGGGTGCTGAGGCCACTCGGTCTGGGACACTGCTGGAGGTGGCAGTGCTGGGGTGCCCCGTGGTGTCACACCTGGTGAAACACCCCAAGGTCCTGCCCTGGGGAAGTCCCCCCCCAGTGTTTCCAGTGTCACTCCCTCCTGCTCTGCCCCTATGTGTAAAGTGGGGCTGGGACTCACAGCCATAAACAGATGGTTGTGGCCATAAACAGATCCCACAACCTTTGGCCAGCACACGGTTCCTGGAGCTGCTGGAGCGCGTGGGATTGCATGTGTAGGGCTGGGCACCCGCCTTGCCTCTGCTCTGTCTGCTCTGGTGAGCAAATATTTGCAGGCAGAAGGAGATAATCCCTGCTGATACGGGTATTTACCCATCCTGTGCAGTTCCTCTGCCTCCCGGAGTGCCAGGCTGAGCGGGGACCCGCACAGTACCTGTCCTCATGCTGCCAGGAGGTCCCCAGATGAGGAGCCTCGGAACAGCCTCCCAGGGACTGCCACAGTGTGGGTGTTTTCCACACTTTTCTTCACCCTCCTGCCATCTTCCACCCCATTTCTCCATATACTGGCAGAGGTTGCTCAGAGAAGCTGTGGCTGCCCCATCCCTGGGAGTGCTCAAGGCCGGGTTGGATGGAGCTCTGAGCAACCTGGTCTTGTGGAAGGTTTCCTGCCCATGGCAGAGGGCTGGAACAGGATTGTCTCTACCATCCTTTCCAGTCCAAACTGTTCTGGGATGACGATGTGATGCTGTGTGTGGGGCTGTCCTGAGCTGGGAGCACAGGGGCTGTGCAGCTCTGTCTCTCTGAGCCCTGGGGACCCAACACCGGGGTCTGGAGGGGACAGATGAGCATTGTCAAGGGACACCTTGCCCTGTTAATACTGCTGGGCCCTCACAATGCAGGCAGTCAGCACCAGACACGCTGTTCTCCTAACTAATGGGATTGGTTTATAACCCAGGCGCATCCCTTAAAGCTAATGAAAACCTGTATTTAGTGCAGGCTGCTTCCTTATTTGTGGGATCCCTCTGTTCGCCCTTGTGTTCGACTTGCACGTGGGTGGAAAAGCCCCACACTGGAGCACCCCCTTCCACACCCCCACCCTGCCAGGGCCAGGGCTTTGGGACTGGAGGCTGCTGGGGCAGCTGGGGCGGATGCAGCCTGATGGCTCTTAGGGCTGATTGCACACAGGCACAGCTGGTGCCAGGGAGCTGAACAATAAAGTAGCCACTCTGGGCTGATTGGGCTAATCCATGCTGCAGACCAGGGCCTGTTTTCATTAGTTTTCCTCGATCAAATTAGATTGCCAGACGACAGATCCTATTAAAGCAGGGGAGACCTCCAGCATGCCGTGTCCTGCTGGTCCTGGGACTCCGACCATCACCGGCACCCAGAATGGAGGAGGATGCTGGTGGTGCAGCCCCTGGGCACAGGAATGCCTTCACCCTTGTCCAGGAGGGGAGCAAAGACTGTCCCTCAAGGGCTCGTGGCTCTGACCCTGCCTGGCACCGCAGCAGAGCCCTGTGTCCTTCAGGGGCAGAGCTGCCCTCTCTTGCAGGTGCATCACTGTCAGCATCCCCCCCCCCAGCCCCCACCAAGCTGGCTCCTGGCCTGTATTAATTTAATTTCACTTTTAACTCTCCTCCTCGCAGGCAGGGCAGGCCCAGCTGCGAGCTCTGGCACGAGGTTGGTGTTCTGAGTGCTCTGACAGCAGATTACGCTGCCCCTAACCCGGCTGCACGTTCGGGGACCCGGGGCTGGGTTCTGACTCAGGATTCAGGCCGTGGGATTTGCACCTCCTTGAAATGTGTTTCCTAGTAGAGGTGATTGATCAGTCTATTGATGACCTGCTATTGATTAGCCTTATGTGGCTCTGAGACTGTTGGGCTTCAGCCTGCCCATAATCCATCAGTAATTACTTCATCCCGACGTGAGATGTGTTGCCGCGAAAAGACGTTTGTGAGGCTGAGGGTGCAACCAGCTCTTCTGCTGATGAGGTCATGGCACTGCCACCAGACTTGGCCAAGAGCCACTGGCTGCTCTTCCTGGTCACTAGGATAGCTGAGGTTTCTTCTCCTTGATTGAAGGAAGAGGCAGCGCTGGGGTGGGACAGAGTTCTTGGCCAGCATAATTAATAGCAGTTTTGCTGCTCTGCTTATTGATTCACTGTGGAGTTACCTCTTCCAGGAGGATTTCCACTATTATGTTCATGGTGTTATTTGCCATGTCAGTGCTGCAAAGCCTGGGCCAGGTTGGCTTTGGGCACATTCCCACCAGAGCCTCCCGTGGGTCTGACCTGATGTCCCAAGGCACAAGTGGATGCCAGATGATGTGGGGTGGTTCTGGATTGGTGGTACCAGGTGGGTCCCCCCTGTGGGGGGGACACAGGGGTCCAAATATCCAGGCAAAAGTTGATGCCAGGAGTCCTCAGCAGTGCCTGCTCCCACTCACCAGCACTCCAGTGCTCCGTGAGTGGTTCCATGTAGGAATAAATGTTTCAGTTGCACTATAAATAATGAAGCAAGTAAAGATGTTGTATAAGCGGTGCTCTGGGTTTTGCCAGAAGGGACGTAGTTTGTTGTGGGGGGTTTTTTGTTTTGTTTTGTTGTGGGATTTTTGTTTTGCTTGTGTTTTACCTTTTCTTCCCCCCGCCTCCTTTTTTTTCCCCCTTGTGTCCAACAGAGAAAGCTTCACCTGGGGGACTTGAGGGAAGGAGATTAAACTGTTGAAACTGAGTCAGTGAACTCTTGTGGGTGTGCTGTGCAGTGGTGTGAAACCAGCAACATTGCTTCCCTTTGGACAGGACCAGCCTTCCATGGGCACGGGGTGTCTTGGTGGCTTTTTAGCAAGTGGGGTTCAGCATCACCTGCATCCAGAGCAGAAAAGGCCTGGTTAGACTCCAGGTGTCAAGGGCAGCAATCACCTGCCCATGGCCAGGCTGGCTCCTCCTGATGGGATACAGCTGGGGTAGGAGGGGCTGCACTGCCAAAAGCTGGGCTGCTCTCCCAGGGCCAGCTCTGCTCTCCCAGATCCAGCTCTGCTCTCCCACCCGGCACAGCCACGGCACCAGCAGCGGTGAGTCCTGCGCTCGTGTCTGTGTGGGGAGGGGGTGGCAGAGGTGGTCTGGGCTCAGCCTGTCCCATAAATACTGCCCAAGCCTGGCAAGCCTCAGGCAGTCTGTCTCTGTGCTCCTGTGGGAAGGGGAGCTGTGTGGAGCTTCCCTGGATGTGCCATCCAGCTTGTTTGAGGGAGAATGTGGATGCCCAGAGCCCCTTACTTGCAGGAGGTTTCCTCCTGCTCCAAAGAGCTGCCTGGTCCCAGCTGGTTGTGGAATGGCCTGAAGGGCTGTGGAGACTGCCAGGGGAGCACCCCAGAAGGGCTGGAGCAGCTGGGCTCCCAGGGGAGGTGTGACTGGACACAGGGGATGGCCACAGACTGCAGAGGATATCGGCTTTACACTTTGGAAGTGTTAAAACCATAAAGCTGTGTTTTAATTGTGGGTTTAAGGAGGGATTGGAGGGAGCAGGGCTGGAGCTTGTGAGTCCCCAGCTTGTGTTAAAGTCAAAGCTTTGAGGCTGACTCTGAAAGCTGGCATGTCGAGACCCCAGCTCTTGCTGTGCCCAGGTGTGGAGCTGGCCATGGGCACCACTGCTCCATGCTGGAACGGGCAGGAGGCCACTCCTGGCACTGTGTGATTCCAGGGCTTTTTGTTCTCCTTTAACACAGCCCAAAAGCATTAATGAGGAGGGTCTGGCTTGCAGGAATGAGATGTGTGCCCTGGTTTGGGATGTGAAAGCAAAAGGCATCTGAGTGCCACGAGCTCAGTGCTGGTGTGAGCGGCGGCTGGCACAGCTGGTGCTTCTGAATTTCCAGCTCCCAAACCCCACTGAAAGCTGTGTGCACATGAGGGTGCCCACTGTGCCTGTGTGGGTGAGGCTCTGCTGGCCAGTAGCTCCAGATCCCTTTGTGCCTGGGGCAGGAGGAGCTCGGGCAGGGCTGTGGCTGCACAGGGGTTCCAGGGGGTTCCATCATGCCCGGTGTGGTTGGCTCCTGATTCTAGGCAGGGCCTCTGAGTGTGACTGGAATATACACACTTTACAGTAATTACCCCCAAGAATAAGATGTTGTGTAATTGTGACTGGAAATATGTTGTTGGAGCCAGAAGCCCCAGCTGTGGTGAGCACGGGCTGGGTGTGCTGTGAATGCAGGATGATGAGGAGTTGGGGGGGTGCTGGTAAAGGGGGGCAGCCACTGGTGCGTTGCAGGAGACCAGGGTAAGCAGGGGGATCTTCATTTGCTGTGCCTGAGGAGAGCCAGCAAGCTCCACCTGCGGTTTTATTTCTAATTCACCTGCATCTCTATTTCTCCTTGTCTACCAGCAGCGGTTTTTTGTTTTGGGTACCACAGGGGGCTTGTGCTGGCAGCCCATGGTGCTGGCTCAGCTTCCAGGGGCTGAGCAGGGCTGGTTTTCCTACCCCTGGTGTCTGGGCTGACCACGTTGGCACTTTTTGATGCACTGAGCAGTGTCCAACCTACCAGAGGTGCCGAGGTGCTGCTGGGCAGGAGGTGGCTGGAGGCAAAGGATGCTTGGGGCGGTTGGGGGAACTGCAGGTTTCAAAGGCACCTGACTGGACAAGAGGGGCTTCCAGCAGCTCCCACTGCTCTGGCTCCTCTTGTCGGAGGCAGCAGGCTGTCCTCCCCTCTTCTGGGGGCCAGCAGCTTTGTGGACTGCCCGGCAGCCCCACGTTCAGCGGGGGAGTGGATTAGAAAGGGGCTTTACTTCTCTTATAGATGAGTGCTCTAAGCACTCGTGTTGTTGTGCGTCCTGCTGGGAAGGAGCCAAATGTTCCGACAGCTGGCCAGACCCTGGATTGGGGGGACTTTAGCTGTAGGTGTTGCAAACAAGGTCTTAATTGATTTATCTGGACACATGACTTTTAATTTTGTGGTGTAGTTAAGAGCCCTGCCCCAAATCAGGGGGAAGGGGAAAGAAATGAGCTGGTGAGGCGTCTCCACATCCATAGGCTGGGATTCTGATTTGGAATGGACTGTGTATGGCATGCCCCAAATGGCATGCCCCAAATCTCCTGCTCCTCCAGGGTTTCCACTCTGTCTCAGAGCGGGGTGGTGACAGGCGCTGAGCCAGAGTCGAGTGGATCCAGGACAGCGGGATGTGAAGGGCACAGAGATGGCAGGGCTCCCTCCCCTCTCCCTCCCTGATTCTGCTCTGAAGTGGTGGGGAGAGCAGGGGAAGCACTGAGGGGACCTTCCCCTGTGAGTGGCAGCAACATGAATATTTCCCAGCTCTCCACAGGCCTGACGGGAGCAGATGGATGTGGGGGTAATTTTGCTTGACAAGTGCCACGTTCCAGGGCCTCCCTGCTGCCCTTCCTGAAATGCTGGGGATGGGGAGCAGTGTCACCTGGGCATCCCCTGGCACCATGCTGGGCCAGGTGCCTGGCAGAGGGGCTGCATGCTGGCTGTGCTCAGGCTCTCTGAGGGTTCCCATGCAGTGCAGGGAAGGAGGACTCTCACGGGGACTCCAGGGAGCACTGCAGGGAAGTTTCCCCTGTCTGATGACACTTAGTTTGGATGCAGCTTTCTGGGAGGTTGTCACAGAAGGTCCCGGAGCTGTGGCCTCTCCCCTGGGTAGCAGAAGATCCTGGATCCGTGGCGTGTCCCCATGTCCCTTGTGTCGTGCCCTGCTCGGGCGCTGTCCCTGCTGCGCTGGGTCAGATGCCGCTGTGGCAGCTGGCACGAGGTGGGGCTGGGGGGCTCATCAGCCAGAGACAGCCACGGCCCCGACTTGGGTCTGGCCTCCATCACTTCCTGTAGGAAATCACTTCACTTACCCCGATGCGAGCGTACAGCCGCGCTGCCCGCGGGCTGCCCTCCTCTCCCCCGCCAAGCCCCAGCCTCTTACGCAAATCGCTTTTCACGCTTCCTTAATTGAAACTGTCAGATGGGCTTTACCTTTTTTTTTTTTGTGTGTGTGTGTGTTTGTGTGTGGTGGCGATACAGACGTATTAATTCCACTATGGATATCCCAGCAGCTAGGAGAGATCAATAAAATGAGGTTGCATCTGTGACATATATATTACAGGAGCAGCACCAGCAATATTTCATTGGGGGAAGCCGAGCCAAGTACGCGCGTGCAGAGCCCTGTAGAGCACAGTTGGCTGTGTAGGAGGCAGAGTTACTGCCTGGCTTTAGTGGCACTGGTTTTCCATGCCCCAGTGCAGCCTGCTTGGCATGGGATGGGGAGATGCCTCCCCTTTGCTTGTGTCTCTGCACATCTCTTGTTCCTCAACCATGGGACACCTGTCCAGGGTTATTTTTTGGCGTGTTCTGAGTTCGTGTCTGAGGGCACAGGGTGCCCTGGCATTGTGTCTTGGCACTGGTGGCACTGGGCTGGGTGCACCAGCTCCAGTTACTTCCCATCCACTCCCCACCCGCCTCCCTCCAGAAATCCCCACAGCGGGGATTTGCGCTTTGATTATTTTCAAATACCGGTTTGTGTAAAATTTGATTTGAGGAAACATTTTTCTCCCACATGCTGTAGGATTGAGGGCGTGTAATCCCTCCTAAATCGCCTGGACGAGGTTTGTATTGCAATGCCAGTATCAGAGCTAACAAAAGGGGATTAGACGGGAAAATTCTGCGTGAAAACCTGCCGCTCTTTGAGGGCTTTTAGTACAAAGAAGATAAGATAGGTAGAGCAGAGCCATTTTTAACCCAGTTTTTAATGCACTCAGTGCCTCTCCTTCCAAGGCAAAGGAGATGGGAGATGTCACTCCTTTTAACCCTTTTCTCTCCTCTGGCTCTGACGGTCAGTTGATACTTTCTTGTAGGCACAGCTCCAAGAGGAGCACCATGGGAGCCCCCAGTGCCTGAGCTGCATCAGTGGCTGCACTTTGAGCTGCAAATCCTGTCTGTGCCACTCGCTGCCCCTTCATGCTGCCCAGCCAGGGAGCACAGCACGTTCCCACCTCACCTGCCCTGAGCCAGGCACTGTGTCTGCATGTCCCAGGGAGAGCTGTCCCATCAGGAACAGAGCTCTGCCCTGCAGGGGGTGGATAACTGTCCTGTCTGTGCCGTGTCACGCCGCCTGTCACATCAGTATCAGTCAGGAGGCGGCATCGTAACAGAGACAGCTGTCAACCTTTGCGGGCAGCGATCCGCCCGCCAACGTCTTCCAGGAGCTCAGCAACTGCCAAGGCACATCAGGCCAGGGGAAGAGATGCTCCAGGGGGAGATGAAAGGATCCCTTCAGTGGAATTCATGTGGAATAAGCTTTCCACAGGAGATATTTCCCGCTAATCCTCCTTAGCGCTCAGCTGATGCCTTGAAGCATCAGGGGTTTATATGCCTTTTAAAAATTCATTCTCTCTGCTATAACAGCAGGTGTGTGTGTGTGTTATCTGCTGCCCTGCCCAGGCCCCTCTGATGCAGGGCTGCACTCTGGGACCCACTAAGTGTCCTGCTGCAGAGAGTTCTGAGGGTCACCTGAGCCAGGTGAAGGCGACCTCCCTCTCTGTTGGCTTTGTACTCCTCTGGCAGGGGGTGAGTCGGGTCATGGCAACCATGAGGTTTTGATAGTGGGTCTGTAGTGGAGCAAGTGGAAAGGCATTGTGGGCACCCAGCACCGAGCAGCTGGTGGGATGGGAAAACACCCTGAGTCCTGCCTTAGCCCCCATCCATCTGCCCCTGCTAATTGCAGCTGGACTTATAATATTCCACTTATCTGGTCAAGGGATACATGTTAGTTATTACAATTGATTATCACTAAAACCCGTCTGATACCCAGATTTACAGCGTGGCTGGAGAGCCAGGCGGTCTCCAGGCCTGAGCAGCCAGGATCTGGCACACTCCTCCAGCCAGAGCTGTCTCTCCAAAGGTGTTTGGCCAAGGGGAGTCTGCTTTTCCCTTGACACTGCCCTTCCTGTACCTTTTTTTTTTTTGTGGGAGCTGCAGGGGCTCCCTGGGGAGCAGAACCAGCTCTGTGCCACAGCTCCCACACCGGGCAGGGTTTTACTGTGGTGGTTTATGGTCCTGGGCAGGGTGAGGATGATGGAGCTGCGAGAGGTGCCAGTGCCAGGTTGTCTTTATTGTGCCATCTGCGCGTGCGAGGCGGTGGCTGCCTGTGCCCCGCGGCAGGAGAGGTCCTGCAGATGTTCCTGCTCCCAGGTTCATCAGTGAGTGCTGCATGGGGAGAACCATCATCAATCTGCTGCAGATTAATAGTCACCAGCAGGTCAGACTCTTGGAGGGGACGTTTTCAGAGTGACTGAGCAGTTTTCCTGCTGTTGGTGGGGCTGTGCCTTCCTCAGCCTCTGGGAAATCCTCCGTGTCCCTGTGAGATGTGTGGCAGCTCCCGGTGCTGTGGGTGCTCAGGGGTGCTGGTTCTGCCTCGTGCGTCTCCCCTGCACCCAGCACGTGGTTGGAGCTGCAGGAAGGGAGTGTGATCCTGCTGGAAAACCAGCACACAGTGTCTGTGAGAGCCCCTGCACAGCAGAGCGGTGCTTCTGCAGCACACAGAGGGCTCTCGTGGTCTGTGGAGTGGGGTGGGAGGCAGAGAGGAGCCCCTGTGCCTCCTCAGCTTCACAACAGCTCGATGGCTCCTTGATAAACAACTTGACAAAGTGTTGAAATCCTGAAGGTGGGGCTGGCAGGGGAAGGAGAGGGAGGTCATAATTGCACGGGAAAATAATGAACTACGCTCTTCTTGGAATATGCAGCGGCCTAACAAGAATCGGAAAATTAATTATCTTCTGTAATTAGTGTAATGACCTACACTATTAGAGGTTATTTACAGCAGGAATAAAACTTCCCCCCTGTAAATGTCAGGCTGTGCTGTTGGAATACAAAGGCTGGAGCAAACCCTGCATGAGGGGCAGTGAGGATGCAGGGGCAGGGCAGGGTGCTGGCTACCTCTGCTCAACCAGCCCTGACCTGCACCTGGTCTGGGACATGCTGGCAGTGTCCCTTCATCCCTGGCTCTGGAGAGGGCTGGCTCTTGCATCCCCCTTGCTTTGTGTCACCTGGGCTTGGCCACTGGCTCTGTTGCTTCATGGGGACTTGACCCTCTCAGGCAGATCAGAGCCTGATTTGGGTGGGCTCTTGCACCGTGGGGCTTGTGGCTCCTGAGCTGCCCCTGGCAATAGTGCTCATCTCCCTCTGGAGTGCTGCCCATGTCTGGATCTTTGCCATTCCCCTGTGTGAGCACACCCTGCTTCCCGCAGAATCCCCCTCTGTGCCGGCTCTGGAGAGGCCCTTTCCCTCCGGGAGGCACACGCCAGCTGCATGTGCACAGCTCAAAATGGAGACATTAGCCAGCTATTGTTCCTCAGCCCGAAGCTTTCATGGCTCTAAAACTGTCTTTTTTTGGTGGCCAGGAGGCATGAAATGGGTCCATAAGCAGTGTGTTTTCAGCACAGGGTCCCCCGTGCTCCTCAGCAGGGATTTGCCTTCTGCAATGGGGCATTTGGGGTTGGTTCCCAAAGTACAGCTAAGCTCTGCTTATCCCTTCTCCTGCCTGGCCACATTCCCGCTCTATCTCTTGCCATCCAGGCTCCTGGTCCAGGTGCCACACGGGGATGGGATGTGATGGGATGGGTCCCACAGGGAGGGCAGTGTGACCGTGCCCTGGGGTGCTGCCCTGCGGCGCTGCGGGTGCCGTCTGCTCTGGAGCAGATGGGCACTGGTGGTGAGCCCTGGGCGCCAGCAAGGAAGGGCAGGACAGGGAAAAGTTGTCCATGTGGCGAGGGTAACCTGAGAATTACTTGACATTTTAGCGCAGAGGATCATGGCTCCTGCATTATTAAAGGCGCAGTGATAAAATGCCTCACCTGTCACTGAGAACCGACATCAATAATTTAGTTTGGCACCTGGTGATTAAAGTGAAATAAGCACTGGCCCAACTCCCCTCCTGGAGCAGGTGCTGCCATGTCCACGTCTGCACTGGAAGCCCATGCAGTGCTTTCCCTGGATCCTGGTCCTTGATGCTGTTGGGCTGCTCTGGAGCCTGTGCTGGGCAGTGTTAGCCAGGCCCAGTGTGTCCAGGGATCTGTGTGGTGCCCAAACACTGAAGGAGGATGGAGACAGGGCTGCTGCTGCAACAGCTGATGAAACCTCATTGTATAAACAGAACAGAGTGGGGCTCTTGAAACTGAGAGTGTATTCCTTCCAACAGACCCTTAATGTAATTTGAATGTACAATCGAGGGTTTTTATAGCTTAATATTCCAGTGTTTGTGGTGCATCCTGGAATTTAAGTGTCTTAAACGTAATTATTGTTAATTGCTCGCACGATTCTATAAACTCATCCAATTAAAAAAAAGTTATTAACTTTATAAAATATCGCAGGCATCCCACAGTGCAATATATTTGCAGGAAATAACGGCTCGAGCAGGCAGAGCTGAGATGCAGCGAGGTAAATCGGTGCCACCCTGTATCCCCCCTCTCCCTGAAGCCCTTTAGGAGTGTGTTGTCTCCTTGGCTGAGGAGATCATCATGCCCTGGCTTGGTGGGTGTACAGGGATGTGAGTAGAAGGCCAGCAGGACACTGAGCAGGGCTCTGGGGTTGGGAAGGGACCTCTGGCTCTTTGCTGTGGGACCAAGTGGAGCCTTGCTCCCTGTCTGTGCAGGGGATCCCCTGGGGGTGTTGGGGAGTCCTTGAGCAGGGCACAAAGTGAGCAGCAGCCTGTGGGGATGGTGAGTGGGGCTGGAAGGCTCTGGGTGGAGCAGGCATTCCTCCCTCCTGACTTGCTCCACGTCCTCCCGCTCCCCGAGCTGGGGACCAGGCACGGCCGGCCAGGGATGGTGATTATCATCTTACAGTCTAGAGCCAGAATTTATAACCAGGGATTTATTGTCCCCTGATTGCTCAGTGCTGCCATTTAACTCATGCCCTGGAAGAGTTATTTAACACAGAGTGAGTGGAGTTGTGCTAATGCTGCCTTATGCACATACATCTTCTCCAACCTCCTCCTCCTGATTTCCTTATGGGATTAAAATCCTGGGTGCCTGTTAGTGTGGGTACAAGCTCAGTCTGGCACAGTAGGATTTCAGCTGGAGCTACCTGGCTTTGGAAAGGTTGACCTGACCTAGGCTAGAAGATGTCCTTTTCTGTTTCCATCTCACTGCTTTTCCAGCAGAGAAACAAACAGTCTGTGGGAAGGAGAGTTTTGAAGAAAGGAAACTTTCTCTCAGATGGAGACAAAATTGAATTCAGTGCGTGACTGAAATGAGAAACTTCCACAAAAGCTTCATTTTGGCGAAGAAGTATTTCCTATGGGATTGCTTCTATACAAAAGCCTTGGTAAGGAGCTATTACAGCTGGTCAAATGCTTTCTCTGAGAGCTGTTTGTGATACTTGCCTTCTCCATCTCCGTTTGTGTCCCTTGCTGGAATCACACTCCCTGTGCAGTGTTCCCAGCCCGCGGGGCAGGACCATGAGGATCAGTGGCAATTAATCCACCCCCTAAACAGCAGGTTTTGCAGGTAGATTTTCCATCTGAAGTAGCTGCTGATCTAGTGGCTTCTGGGACAGTGATGGGCTGACGGAGAGCACACATGAAGCGGCATTTGTCAAATTAATGAGGCATTATAAATTATATCCACAATTTTCTCTTCCATTTCCTGCCACCCCCTCCTGTCTCTGGCAGGGAGGGGGACCTTGAGGAGCCACTCCTGAGGTCTGTGGGGGTCAGGGCTCTCCAGCAGAGCACCCACCTGGGTCTGGGATGCAGGCTCAGCCCACTTGGCTGGATCAGGAGGAGAAAAATGCCAGCAGTTCCTTGTTTTCACTAGGAAACTTGATGTAACTAGTATTGATCTCTCTATTACCTCTGTGAAGGGCAGCTTCATTTTTCAAGCAAAACAACCTTTGTATCTGAAATATAGAAATTGATTTTGAGAGGGGGCTGCTGGCACTGGCAAAAGGGGTTGGATAGAAGCAGGGAGGCTGAGGCTGAGGTGCAGAACGAGTTGAGAGTCCCTCCAAAATCGGGAGACATGTCAGGCTTGTCTGATCATGTTACGTGTGATCCAGTGTGGAAATAACAGTGCTTGAAAGTCAGCAAATAAACTTTACTGAGGGATCTTTTTCTCTGCAGGAAACAGAGCAGGCAGGTGTTGGGCTGGTGGGAAGGAGGGTGGGCTTGGGAAGAGCCCCATCCCTGGCAGGGAGGTGGCAAGTGGCTCCTGGCTGTAGTGGCAGCGTTGTGCCGTATTCACTCATGGAGCTGGGATGGACTGGGAGCAGGGCTGGGAACATCTGGGGCTCAGGCACTGTGGGGAGAACATCCATACCAGCTCCACCAACAGCTTGGAGCCCAACTAGGCACACAGCTTTGTTTTAAGGTTGTTACAGTCCTGCTTAATTGGCTCTCGGGCTCCCTGTGCAAGGCGTCCAGCGCATCTTAATGAGGGATTCTCAAAGACTGGCTTTTTTTTCCCTGGGACTAGAAGGAGGTGGTGTTTAATATTCATGTGTAGCTCTGCTCATTTGAAAGGTAACAGGGGAGTTAGATTCCCTGCTGGCAATGAATCGTAATGGGATCTGGGCTCCTAAATCACCTGCACATCACGGTGCTGCCTCTTCCCAAAGCAGGCTGGGCTGGAGGTGGCTGCCCACAGCCAGGTCTCCTTTGGTGAGCCAGCACAGACCAAAGGGTTTCCAGGTCAGTGCTGGCACCAGGAAATGCTTTTCCACACTTGTGGTGGGGATCTGGAGTATCTCGCCACAAGCAGTCACGGAGGTCGAGTTGTTAGCCAAAAGCAATTGGATGTTGACATGACAGGGAGACGCTGTGGAGTGAGAACAGTTACTGACAGACGTTCTGACAGAGCTGTTAAAGCCTTGGCTACAGGCAGGGATTGAGCTGATTTTTGACCGTTCGCTTTAGTCCTCGTCTGGGATTTCTTGTGCTTTTGTGCCTGGTGTCAGGTGCTGGATGTGGGGAGAGGCAAGGGGTGCTGGCACCGTCCAGGATGCAGATGGCCACAAATATCATCAGCATCATGTTTGTTGATGAAGGGGCTGGGAGCTGGAGCTGCCTGGCACAGTCCCCCAGTCCCTCTCAAAGGTGTCAGCCATAAGGCCATCCATGGTCCCCTCAGCCCTCCCCTCGGCAAAGGAGGGCACTGCCTCCTCCCCACACACTGCGCCAGCCTGGCCTTGGAGAGGAGGCATTTGTGATTCCTGCATGTTGGGAAGAGACAGGAAATAGCCATGGGGAGCAGAGCTTTCACAGGGTTTTTGCTTTCCATCTGCTCCCCTGACTTTACTGCCATCCCCATCTTGCTGTGCTTGGGGACAACAGGGGGGAGGAGGCACTGGCCATGTTGGTGTGTTGGGGAGGACCCCTGGGCATCTCCTGCTTGGCTGGAGTGTATTGTACAGCAAAATGGTGGCTCCTGGAGCCTTTCCAGGGGATAGTTCTGCTAAGCAGATTGCAGCTGTGCAGAGGGGACCACACCAATGTCATCTGCATGCACTGCCCATACACGCTGGGGAAGCCCCTCGCTTTCAGCCTGGCTGTGATCATCCCTGGACAAACCTTTGGAGCTCTGCATGGAAAACTTGTGCCTGGCTTGCCAGGGAATCACTCTTGTTTGTGGAAAAGATGCTTTCCCCATTCCCCTCATCCTGTCTCCCTCCCTCCTGCTCTTCCTCATTGTCATTTTAGCCTAGATTAAAGAAAATAGGGTGCAGCACTGTGCGCATGTTCCGAGCGGTGTCTTTTCACAGTACTGTACTGATGCCAAGCAGTAATGACAGGTTCAAGCTTTTCTGCATCACAAATGAACTGCATGCAAATGGCTAGTCCTGAATGGAGAATAATTGTCAGCACGGAGAGTCCTGGCTCCACCGATCCAGCTCCACCTTGCTTCCGAGGGGAGAAGGCTTCAAACAGTTAACGGGGACGGAGACGTGGAAATAGCGGGGAGCTGCCGTTTCCACTCTGCTAGAGCCTAACCTGTTAGTGCAGAGCTGTGTGAAGAATGTCAGGGATTTGTTCCAAGCGTTATCGAGATGTGGCTTTACATCTGTAAATCCTTTTACGCATCGCAGCTCAGCCGTGAGGCCTCCCCACGTGACGGGCAGCGCTCGCTGCCTGGCCCGGGCCAGCGCCGATGTCGGACGTGACTGCGGGGCCAGTCTGCTTTGGGTGAAGCCCCCACAAAATGTTGTGTCTTTTCGCCTCATTCTGGCTGCAGATTGGCCACAATCTGCTTGTTCTCCTCTGCAGAACCATCTCTAAGCCCCTCCAGTGCTTTCATATTGCCCATTAGCGTCGTTCCATTGTGCGCGCTGATTATCCGGAGTTGGGATCGTGTCTGTGAGGAAGCCAAGGGTGGGAGCCACGCAGCTGGTTTTGGCTGACCCTTGGGGAGCTTTTCCAGCTTATGTCAGCCGAGGATTTGGCTTAGCACCACTTTTTTTCTCCGCCACAGTGTTACTAGCAGAACTGGATTTAGCAAATGATTGTGACAATCTCCAGCACCATCAGAAAAACATGCTCCATCATTCACTGTGATGTGAGCTGATGAGGGGAAAAAAAAAGGCTTGTTCATCCATCAGAAATTCAGTGATGCTGTCTCTAGGTGAGCAATTTGCCAGCGTTACCTGGTGTCACTCATTAGACACAAGATGTAACAGTCTCATTTACTCTTCGAGCTTCCTGCCACTTAGTTACTTTGCATTTGACTTTGCACATGAAACTTAAGCTCATTTTTAGCCTCTGTCGAACTTGGCTTTCAGATTCCTGCTCATTAAGCCCAGTCCCAGTGTGTGGGCTGCATGCACAGGAGTGGGATTTGGAAGCCAAAAAAGTCCCCTGGTGCCTGTTGCCATTAGGCTTTGCAGAACAGCGTGTGTGTGTTTCAAAGACAGCAGAGGAAGCAGTTTCTGCCCTCCCATCACTAGGTCTGAACTTTCCAAAATGCCTGGGCTTTGGCTGCATTTTAGCTCTGTGGTTTGGGGTTTTTTTTTTACAGATTTGTGGGGTTATAACTCTTTGAGACATCTACATTTTTATATCAAGTTTGATTGATGCTTGTAGCCCATTCAGAGTTTCTTGGTACTCAGACATAAAAGAAGCGGGGCAGAAAGTGCAAGGACTTGGTTTCCTCTGAGGAAGCAGAACCAGGGCTTGAGCAGGTGTTTCATGGCCAGTGCTTTGCTGGTGTGGAATGGGGCAGCTGCTGTCTCTCCTGGAGCTCCCAAGATTTCCTGCAGCCATCCAGGGCCTGTTGTGCAGCTGTGGTGGGCACTGAAGTGTTTGTCTGTCATGGTATAGCTCATGTGTCCCTTTGCAGCCTGTTTCTGTGGACAGGCACTGTCCTCTTTCTTTTTAAGAGAGTCCCTCCCATTTGTCTGTCCCTCACTGCGTCATCTAAACTGCATCCTATCCTTGCTGGTTTACATGCACTGGCTTAGGATGAATTTCAGGCTTGACACAGGCAAAGCACCAAGTAATTTTGAGTAGTGTTAAACTGAACTGTAGGATGTGTAATCAAGCATTGGGAATGATTCTGCAAGATCCAGACTAGAAAACTGGCATTCAAAAGGGCTTGGGTTTGTGCTGAGACCAAAAAATCCTGTTAGAAGCAGCTTTTATATCTTTACATCATTGCTTTAGTTGTCACAGCTCAGCTCTTCAGGAGGCAGAGGGTGAGGAGCAGTTGTCTACACCCTGATGGGGGAGAAGATGGTAATCCCTGGATATGTCTGAATATAATGCTGGAAAATCAGTGTCTTGGCCACTGTGGAAGGGGCTGATTTCGTTACCTGTGGTGTTTAATGTGGTACAGAGCTTGTACTAACCACAGTGCAGGGACTGGTGTTGAGATACACATTACAGTGATAGTTGTGCAAATTCAAGAGCATTAGTGTTATTAAAATGTCAGGCTGATATCTTCCTCAGCTTTGAAAACCCTTAATGCACTTCATCCTTTCAAACTCGTGGTCCTCCAAGTTAAAGCATGAGAAAAAAGTGGTTACAGAGCAGAGGATTAACAAGAAAGAAGCCCTGATGCAAGGCTGCTGTGCAAATAGCTTCCTTGAGCACTTGTGCCTTTCAGTCAGGTTAAAATCCAGCAAGACATGTTCATTTTTGTGACAACAGTCTGAAATGTGCTCATGTTGCCCAAAGGGAGCATGGGCAGCACTGCTGAGCTTTTATGGGAAAGAGCTGCCATGGTCAGATTTGGCCAGCAATGACAGTTGTGTGACCAAACTTACTCTGCCCCACAGCCAGGTGGCAGGAGGAAAGATCTTCTGTGTCTGTGGGTACAAAGCTGGCCTGGGGCTTGTGGACACTGGTGGGCTTTTAGAGTCATTGAATAGTTTAGGTTGGAAGGGACCTTTAAAGGTCATTCAGTTGAGCCCCATGCAAGGAGCAGGGGCATCTTTGAGTAAATCAGATTGCTCAGAGCCCTGTCCAACCTGACCTTAAATGTTTCCATGAATGGGGCATCTACCACCTCTCTGGGCAACCTGTCCCAGTTTCACCACCCTCGTTGTAAAAAAACCTCCCTTACATATAATCTAAATCAACCCTCTTTTAGTTAAAAACCCATTTCCCCTTGTCCCTTTGCCTGTTTAGGGAAATGAAAACTGTGAAATGGGAACTATGGATCGTGTCTCCTCACAGCCCTGTGCATGTGCTGGGTGGTTGTACTCTTCTTCAGGCCACCTTGGATGGCACTTCCCACTCCCCGGGGCTTCCCGGGGAAGTCACTAGATCTGTGGGAGGGAATTCACGCTGGCAGCTGAAAGGTTTTTGCAGGGAAGAAGAGATGAGAAGCTGAATCCTTCCTCTGCCGCGCTGGCACGCTCAGAGCCCTCGGTGCCGAGAACCTCTCGGTGTCTTGGGCGAGAAGTTCCCGTTCCTTGCCCTCTTGTAGATAAATAAATAAAGCAGCGTTTTTCACGGGATGCAGAGTGGAGGGGTCGGGCGCTGTCCGCGGTGCTGACCGGGGCTGCAGGGAGGTTGGAGCCAGGTGGGGATCGTCCTCTTTCCAGTGACAAGCAGCAGAACAAGAGGATACGGCCTCAAATTCTGCCAGCGTAGGTTTAGGTTGGATATTAGGGAAGACTTCTTCACCAGAAGGTTGGTTAGCATTGGAACAGGCTGCCCAGGGCAGTGATGGAGTCACCAACTCCACAAGGGTTTAAAAGACATGTAGAAGTGGTGCTTGGGGACATGGTTTAGAGCTGGGTTAACAGTTGGATTTGATGCTCTTAGAGGGCTTTTCCAGCCCTAATGATTCTATGATTCTGTGTCCTAAGCATGGGCCTGGGTTTTCTCATGCCCTCAATATGTGCACTTTGCACCAGCCTACTATTTTTCCATGATGGAACTGGCTCTTCTTCAGTGTAACTCATTTCCTGCTCAGTGCTGCTTTCAGTGCCTCTCCTCATACGGCAGCAGAGAGGAATCCAGTCCCCAGGCAGTGAATTAGGAGGTGGTAGCTGCTCATTTTTCATCTCTGTGATAAAAAAAAATCTAATGCAATCATCAAAAAATAAAGCTGCGTTTTTCATGTCTTCACCATTAGGAATGTCTCTTGCTACTGCTCTCTTTTCCCTCCTACTCCCAAATTATTGAGGTCTCAGCAGTGTTTAAAGTCTCGTGGAAATTTACTTTTGGATGCCAGCAGAGGGGTGGGAGTTTGAGTAATCTCTAGGGCAATAACATTCCAGAAGTGTTGTGTTCCCTTAATAAAAACACTTTTTATTCGGAAACATAAATGTTATTCTTCCAAAGGCACCATCCTGAACGGGGCCATTCTTTCTTGTCCTTTAGCTTAAGATATTACAACCCCTGGGAGACGTTCTTGGGGTTTAGTAGCCATAACCTTACATTTATTGCATGTGTGGCCACAGCAGCCCCCTCAGATAATTTTGTTTAGGGCTGTGAAATTTGCCTTCAGAACCGAAATTGAATCCATTCTGTGCTTTCAGCAGCCTGATGGGTTTCTGCATGTCTCTCTTTCCCAAGGATGTTTGCGGTTATTGATGCTGAGTGCGGCTATTTATCACAGACAGTACAGAACAAAGAAGAATTTATTAATAAGTCTCCTGGTCCCATATGCTTTCCTGGGGAACCTGAAGCGTGCTATTTTCTCCTTGCCCCATTTATATCTACGTGGTTTTGCTCCTGTCCACTCAGATTAAGTGCTTGCTGAGGAGAAGGAGTTGCTCCGTAGCGTATGGCCGAGCTAGACCGAGTGCTCCAGGAAGGCTGGGGGGTTATTGGCTGGCAACAAATAGGGAAAAAATGAGGAATCCCATGAGACTGACACCAGGATTTGACCCAGAGGTGGGGACCAGCGTGCTGGTGGCCCCCAAGCAGCTCCAGGGGTCTCAAGGATTGCTCTGCTCAGCTTTTGGCATGGGTTAGTTTGCATCAGACAGGGAGGATATCCACAGGCAGGAGTTCTGCTGTGTCCTGCTGGGTGGCAAGGGTGATGTGGGGGCAACCAGCACGTACCTGGGGCCGGTGGCCCTTTTCTTGCCTCACTTACAATAAGATCACAGAGTCATTTAGGATGGAAAAGACCTCCAAGATTGTTGAGTCCCATCCCCACCCTGTCAATCACCTGTTTGTCCATCCCTCACCCTCCTCTTGGTCTTCCTGGGACAGTGGCTCAGCAGCAGCACAGGCAGGGAGGGGGAGGATGTTCTGTGGGAACTGCTGCCTGGAAAATTTGTCAGAGTCACTCGTGTGGAGACAGTGTGGTTCCTGCTGCACTTGAGGAAGGGAAGGTGCCTAGGGAAGTTCTGGTGGTTTCTCTCCCCTTGTGCCTCTTCATGCACTAATTAAAGGTCAGTCCCATTTGCATTCAGTGCATTTCTCTCCTTCCCTGGGCATTTGCATTGGCAGAGGGTTGTTTTCCATTTGACCAAGCCGTGGCTGCAGCCGTCGCCCCGGGGTGAGAGTCCCCACTCCCACCTTTGGAAATGCAGTGGAGGCCATCCCATCTCAGCCAGCACCTGCAGGACAGAGGAACAGAGCCCCTCTCCTGCTGCTCCCGCTCCCCAGCCCCACAAGAGGAGCATTAGGCATTTATAGGTTTTTCTCCATGGATACATACCCGGGCACGTTGGTAAAAATATACACGCACACGAGTATATTTATCTGTAGTGCAGTGAAACCAGTGCAGGCTGTGAGCTGATTCCCTCGGGTGAAACACCATCCTTCCCTCTGAGCGCTTTCAAAGGGGAGCTGTGCTGATAATTACTGCAAATATTTTGAATACAGAACTCATCACGGGCCTTTGTCGTGGTGACAGGCAGTGACCTGAGATACATTTCTCCTTTCTTAATGTACCCAGAATATGTAATTAAGAGGTGACTAAAAGATTCTCTATCACTCTTTGTTTTCTAATGTGGCAGGCTGTTATGAAATGCTGCCCCCTCCTTCCGTGGCGTTCGGTTCCCCGTGACAAATGCAGGGATGGATATTTGCTCTTCAAATCACTCTGAGAGGGTTCCTCTGCTTCCAAGGCACTGTGCCTGCCTTCCGTTTGGCCCAGGGTTTTAAAAGTCAGAAGTGTGGAGGGAAAGGCAGTTGGTAAGAGCAGGCACCTTGCCTGAGAGGGATTGTGGGTGCAGGAAGGGCGCAGCAAGGCAGGGCCATCACCCCAAACTCCTGGCAGCTTGGGTCACTGGGTGCAGGCTCGGTGCAGCGATGCCACTGAAGGAAATTTGTGGAAATAAGCCTGAAAAGCAGGATGTAGAATATAGATATAGAATACCTACAGTGCTGCCTCGCTGGGTCCTGGCACCCTGAGCCGTGTGGAGCTACAGATCAGGGCTGGCCCCACATTTGCATCGGCAGCTGGGCGCTGATACGCTGCGGTAAATGCAGCGTGACAGCACCTGAGCGAGGCTACGTGCAGAACAGATGTCTCCTGGCTGGGGCTGGGGCCGTGGCACATCGTCATTGCATCAATTATACAAAGCTTCCCTCGCCACGGGCAGGCGCCCAGAAACGGGACTGTTCCGGGAGACATGGAAAGACTTGAGAGCGAAGAGAAACTTGTGAGGAGAGGGGTTAATCTTGGGGCTTGCTCCGTGTCCTGGTGGGCAGGGAGGGTTGGCAGGGCCTTCCCTTGCTCCTTGGGCAGCTGTGCTGTGCTTGTCACCACCATGCTCTTGGACTTTATGGCCCCTGGCACCTGCCTTGACAGGACCCTGAGCCCTCACTGAGTGACAGAAAGGGTCACGGGCTGCTCCTTTCTCTCTTGCTCCTCTCTGGGAGACTCCAGGGTCCTGCTCTGGATCCTGGGATTGCTGCAGCAGCCTGAAAACCTCTGGCACCACCAAACCCCCTCGGCTTTTACTCGCCTGTTGACTTACTTGTTTGTTTAATTGTTCCAGCTCACTGCCTTTACCTGGCAATCCCTGCTTCATTAAAGGGAACGCAGGGCTTTTATTAGGACTGCGGAGTGTCGTCTGGTGTTTTCACTGAACGTATAATTTGCCATGTATGAAAACCATTTCCAGAATTAATTTACCTACTGCAAACAGTTTGTATTAATGAAAATGCATTTTTCATGTGGGTTTGCTGGCAAAGCTGGCTGGAGCTCAAGAGCTCACTTTATCCATCCGGCATGAGTAGGAGATGGAATTTGTTTAAAAATTAAATAAATAACACACCCACCCCCCATTTTTAATACAATATGGCCCAGCAATAATCTCCGAGGCAGACTGCAAAGGCTGCAGAAAGCTCCATCTGTGGCATTTTAATATGCAGCATTGTCTCCTGTTTTAATATCCCCCCTTGCCCAGCTCGTGTTTGTGTAAGTGAGACGCGAGATGCTGTCATCTTCCCGGGTCACATCTTGCTGCTTGAAATGAACAGAAGTGGAGATGGATGCAGCCATGGAGCCCTTCCCATATTAACACGCATATTTTAGAATAATTGATGCTGAATTCATTTTGCAGCCTCGTTTTCTCCTCAGCCTTCCCCCACCCCCTCTTTCATATTTGCATGGAAAAAATCCTGTGATCTGTCCAGATGGCAGCTGGAGGCTCTCAGCTGAGCTGGGCCCTGCTCTGGCTTTTGGAGGCTCCTCCTGGCTGGGTGGGATCAGGGGCTGGAGGTGGGATGCTGATGGACGTGGCAGTGTCAGTACTGTGCTGGAGGGCAGGAGGGGGCTTTTGCTTATGTGTCACCCCAGCGATGCTCAGCTGGATTTGGGGTGTCCTCCTCTGCTCCTTGGCCTGAGCTGCTAAAGCTGAGCTTTGTGAGTGGCCAGGTCTGACCTCTCTCTCTCTTAGTGAAGGGGACATGAGGCAGTGTCACCTGGGGTGGCACCCACAGAGCTGTGTAGCTCTGCAGAAGTGTGTTCATCAGACCTGTGGGGAAGGGCAGAAAGAGGCTTCTACAGACACTTGAAAATAAGAAGGTTTGAGACATATTGCAAGACCAGACTACTCGAAAATTTACTTCTGTTTTGGGAGTATCTTCAATTATTGTGTGCTACCGAGAAACCCAAACCAACCTCTTTTCTGCAAGTGAGGATTAGGGTCATGGATTTTTTCTTGAGAGAGTCAAGGAAAGCATTTGAAAATGTGCAGGTGTATTTGAGTACAGGATGGTTTGCAGTGCCCACAGTGTTCTTGGCCTGTGTAAGGAGCTCTGGCCCAGCTGGTGTCCAGCCTCGGTGACTGTCCCTGTGCTGAGCTGGCTGGATGGGCCCCCCTCCCTTTCACTAAAACCCCACCTGCAGGGTTGTCTGTGCCTTTTGTCCTGGGGTGTGTCACTGAGCATCTCAGCCCTGTGCCTGCAGAGCCCCACCGTGTGTGCAGCTGAGCCCACAAATAATCCCTTGGAGATCAGTGGACTTTTCATGTGCTTAAAGTCAAGCCTGTGCTTAAATTTAAGCCTGTGGCACACACCTCTGTGTGCCACCCTCTNCCTGTGCTTAAATTTAAGCCTGTGCTTAAGCACTGGCAGGATGTGTACTGGTGAGCTGGGCACTGTGTCACACCTCTGTGTACCACCCTCAGTGCCACATGTGGGTGATGGTGGGCACTGGGGATGCCCCTGGACAGGGACACGTGGTCAGAGCAGTGGGCCCCTCTCTGGAGGCTGCAGAGCCCATTCCAGGTGGGCACCAGTGCCCTGCACTGTGCAGTGTGCCATTTATCAGACATCTCTTGCTGCTCTCCCCCCCTCAGCTCATGTCTGGGGACTGCAGCTCCCTAATTGAGGACATTCCTGGGCACACGTGTCACCTGCCACTCGGTGCTGGTGTTATTGCAGCCTAACCTCAGCCGTATGTTTATCTCATTCCAGGACTACTGTCAGCAACGCCACTCTAGGCGTAAACTTAATTATATCTCCTCGGGTAGCAGCAGGGAAGTGATTTATTGCTGCTTTTTGTTTCCACCCTCCCCTCCCCTCTCTGTGATTACGCTCCCGTTTGCTGCTGTGGAGATGCCAGTGCTTGTCTGGAACTTTGCTGGAGTTGCAGAGCCCACGTCTGAAAGTCAGTGTTGGCTCTCGGTGGCCACAGAGCTCTCTCGTGGTGGCCCTGTCCTTACACCTACCCCCTCCCTGCCAGACCAACAGGCTGATACAGCACATTAGGATGTTTGGCTGGGCAGGTGGGATCTTCTGGGGCTGGTGTTCCATGATGCTTTTTTCACACTATTTTAGCAGATGGTTTTATTTGAAAATAATTAGTGTGCCAAGGCAGTAGTCCCCTGGCTGAAGCGGCGCCTCAGGAGCAAACGTGATGGATCTTCAGTGCTTCTTCAGCTAAAAACCCTGAGATTTCCCATCCAGCCCCCTCGTGCTGGCTGGTTTTCTCTCGCTCCTTCCTTCCCCTTGGGTGGGTGCTGACAGGAACATCCCTCCAGGAGGCTCCTCGCTGCTCCTGGGCGGCGCATGCTCTGCCCTGCTGCCAGGCTCACTTCCTAAGGAGAGCAAAGAAGTTTGGGAAATGGTTTCTCTTCCCTGTGTCATCCACTAAGGCTCCTGCTCTTGCTCTCCAGGGAAAGGGAAGGTGCTTTAATTATTCCTGCCTTCCGGAAAGCCATGGTAATTAGCAGCACTGCAGAGAGCAAGGCCTGGCTGGGCTTCCGAGCACTCCAAGGAGACAGGAGCTCCTCAGTGCTTTTTAAAGGTGTTTCTTCTCTGAGGTGCAGCTGTGACAGCCCTGGCTCAGCCTGTGGCTGGAGCCCCTGGAAATGGGCCCCAGCTGTGTGGGACAGGATGGGATTTGGGGGGCTGCCTGGTGGGGGGGTGTCTGTGTGCTGTGTATACTGATGGCTGCTTACAGAGGGGCTGCTCTTTGGGGTGTGCCCAGGTTTCCATGGGTGCAGCATCACACAGCTCCAGGTTTCAGCATGCAAAGCACAGCGCTGCAATAAGGCACTCGGAATTTCTCCTTGTGGTTTTGAACAAATTGCTGATTATTTTTCCCCTCATTATTCACCTGACAGAGGAGCAGGTTGAGTAATTAGCGAACGCGCGTGAACTTTGCAGTGTTTTTATGAATAAAACATTTGTGAATTGGCTGGGTATTGGTCCTGCTGCTGTAGCCTGTGCACCCACTAATGTGTGTCAGTGAGGAGCATTGCTGGCCTGGCCTGTGCCACCATCCCTGCGTNTGGTCCTGCTGCTGTAGCCTGTGCACCCACTAATGTGTGTCAGTGAGGAGCATTGCTGGCCTGGCCTGTGCCACCCTCCCTGGGACAGCTCAGCTTTTTGCAGCGAAAGCTCATCCTGCCCGACAGTGCACAGCTCTCTGCTCCACTTCTTGTGCAGACTGGGCTCACTCTGCCTTCCCCATCGCTTGTGGATGAGGATCTTCTTTGTGTGGCTGTGATGGGATGCTGTGCTTACCCCTCCTTGCTCCCAAAATCGCCCCTGTGCCCAGCCTTGCTGCACTCAGAGGCGTGAGTGTGTGCGAGCAGCAGCTGCTTGGAGTGGTGGCCAGCAAGGCTTGAGTAGCAGCTGAAAGGGAGGAATAATTTGTACCCCGTCAGTTTTGAAAGGCTTTTTGGAGGCGTGATCTGGCTGCAGAGCTGCAGGGACAGAGGGATCTGGGCTGGGGAGAAGTGTTGAGCATTCCCAGGCTGGGGAGGGAGGGAGATCTGGGTTCCTGCCCTGAACAGCAGGGCTGTGTCCGGGGCGTCCTGTGGTCGGGTTCTGTCACCTTTGGAGCTGGACATGGAGGCCTGGATGCTGTGTGCTATCCAGGAGGACCCTCTCCAGCCACGTTGTCCCTTTGCACCCCCATGTTCATGCATCCCTGCCCTCCTGGGGTGACCCAGGAGTGGTGGCTCCCTGGCGTGGGCTGTTCCTGTCCATGGCCCAGCCGTGCCTGCTGAGGCTGGCGCTGGGGCCTCGGGCTGTCCTGGCACAGTGGATGCTGTAAAGGCACCACTGAACCGTGCAGAGCAGGAGGGAGCCCTGGGCAGAAGGCCAGTGGCTGAGGAGGTGTCCCCCCAGGCCGGGGGTGGCAGTGTCCGCACTGTCCTCGTGTCCCTTGCTCCGACCTGGAGGAGCCAGGGGGGCACCTCGAGAGCCTTTTGTGTTTGCACGAGATCAGGGGATTGATTCATCCTGAATGTCACTGCAGGGAAGCAAATTGCAGGCAGGAGCAGGACAGAATGAGCTCAGGTCTCAGATAAAGCTCCGTGTGTGTGCAGTAGGTCACACCTTGTGAGTCAGTGTTACAGGGTCCCAGGTCCCTGATCACCCCAAACTGAGTGGATCACAGCCTGGATATGGGGGAACCCTTTTGTGTTTCTGTGCTGTTTTAGTGACAAATGGATGTTCCTCTTCCAAAAATAATGGACAACCTGCAGGCAATTCCTGAGGGTGCCAGGCCCTTATTTGCCACTCTTGGCTTTCCCCAGGGTAAACCTGAAGAGACTAAGAGCTGTGTTTGGGGCCAGGGCTTCCCCCAGCCCACTCTGTCCCCTGGACACCTGGAAGGCAGGTGAAAGCATGTTGTAACAAGATCTCATCTCATTTAAAGTCTTGGAGCCATGTGGAGTCCGCCCGCTCTCCTGGTGAGCTGCCCCAGCATCTCATTGCTTGTTGCTAGGAAATCATATCTTATTGCAAGGTTGGATTTGCCTAAATTGAGCTCCTGGGCCAGGGATCCTGTTGTGCCAGTGTCAGGAGGATACAGAATCTCTTTTCTCTGTGCTTGTGGTGTCCAAGGGGCCAACTGGAGATGGGTGCTGGGGGTTGTGCTGCATCCCACCCCACCTGACTAATTCTTTTAGCCCTGAACGATTTTTGTTATCCTATTGTGAACTATCTGGAGTATTTCCCTGCTCTCTTTGAAGCATAAAACTGTTACTCACAGTAAGGCTTGTCTCATACTCTTGGATAATTTGGTACAGTGGTTGTATTTGGGCTATGTGTGGTTAGAAGGCCACTTCTCCTCACTGATGCCTTACTTGCCTCAGTGCTGCCTCAGCACCCTGGTTCAAGGGAGATGCCCGTGGGGCTGTCCCCTTCCACCACTGGTTTTCCAGCTGAGGTTCCAATCCTGGAGGCACTACTGTTCTTCCAAGGGTCTGCTGGCATTCTCACAAGCCCCCTGCATGAAAGCAGGAGGAAGACAAGCAAAGCCAGGGGGTGTGTGGAGAGCATGATCCCAGAGCCCAGGCACCCCAGTTCCTCCTGCCCTGGCTGTCGGATCCCTCTCTGCCAAAGGGCTCTGGTCACCAGCCCCACTCAGTATCGAGGCAGAACAGCCATGCCCTGCCTTTCTTCTGGCAGGAGAGGGGGCACACAGCCCTCCAGCTGAAGGAGGCAGAGCAGTGCTCAAGTGCCTTTCTGTATCAGAGCTGCTGCTGCCTGGTGAGAGTGGCTGAACGTGCCGGCAGAAAGGATGATGAGGTGGCCCTGGCATCATGCTCTCATCCTCATTCTCAGTGCAGGAGAACTCTTCAGTGCTGTTGCAGCTTGGATGCAGCTCACTCGTGCTGTGCTAGCACCTCAGCTCCTGCTCCAGGTGCTGCTGAGTGCTCATCCTGAGTCAGCCCGCTCTGCTCAGTGGCACAGGATTTCATGGCCCAGGTGCCAAACCTGTGCATAAATTCTGCTGCATGAGCAGGTCCCAGAGCTCTCCCAGGCTCCCCTGGCAGTGTCCTCATCCCTGATGTGCAGACTCCTCTCCTGGGGTCCACGGCAGGAGTAGGGCTGGGCACAGGTGCTTTGAGGACCACCACACACCCGTCCCCTCTTTGGGTCCTTTGGGTGCTGCTGGTCTTTGTTGGGCGCGGGTGTGAGTGCTGAGGCTCCCCCAGGAACCAGCCAGGCCTGTCTCTGTCAGAGCTGTGGGGTTGTTAAACAAACCCACCGTAGCTGGTTTCCTTCTTGGACCTCTAACTAGGTCACCATAGATTTGCCTTGTCTTAATAATTATTGATAAGCTGCGGTGGATCACGTGTGGTGCAGGAAGGGGCTGCTCCTCCTCCTCCTCCCAGCTCCGGTGCAGCCCCCGTGCGTGGCAGATGCTCTGGAGTGGATCTGTGCTGCAGCTCCATCAGGGGAGTGATGCTGATGGGTTGTTTCCCCCTGGGAATGCCTGCAGCTCCCCAGTCCCTCCCTGAACCTTTTCAGTGCTGGAGGGTGGGTGGGTGAGTGGAGAAGGGCTCATGGTGACCCACTGGTTGCATTTCTCCCTTCTCACCCCCTTCCAAAGGGGTGGTGTAGTTCCCCCATGTTTCGGTCCATGGGATTGCTGGTTGCAGTGGGTGATGGTGCTCGAGGAGCAGACAGGAGGTGAGGGCAGCTGATGCCCTTCTATCCCACCACCAGCCCCCATGAGCACTCCTGGCTGCAAGGAGGGTGAGGAGAGGTGGTTTTCCTCTGGAGTCACCCACTCCAGAGGGATGGGAGAGATGGACAGATCAGAGCATGCCACAGGCTGGGGAGGGTTGCTGTGAGATGCCTCCAGCCCCAAGCTGGGTGGTGGTGGGTCTGTGCCTGCAGGAGAACCTCGTGTGTGGGAGCCTGTCTGCCCCAGGGGGGCTGTGCAGAGCCAGCACACAGGGTGGGTGGTTTTGGGGTTCCTTTCTTGGCACAGGCACCTCTCTGTAATCAAAGAGTGCAGACCAACTCTGAGCGAGGTGAAAGGCAAAGAATAAACCCAACCAGCCTCTCCAAACCATTCAGACTTCAGAGCTGAAGAGGAGGTTATGTCCTGGGGATTTTTTTTTTGCTGTTGCTTTTCCAGCACTAATGAGCGGGGAGGAAGTTCTGCTCTTTGTTCGAGTCACGTTCACTGATTTCTTTTCCCCAGTGAGTAGTGGGGAGGGGAGGAGAGGGGAGGGAGGGGATGCAGCGCGCGTCTGCGTGGACACGTGGGAGCACGGCAGCGTGGGATCACTCCACTCCACTCCTGAGTTTTAGGCGGCAGGAGTTCCTTTTGTGAGGCTTTTGGTTTTCCTCATCAGATCAAAACAAGATCTGGGTTTCAGCAGGGTTCATTCAAAACTGGTGCAGGCAGTGATGTGCAGCTCTCTTGCAGTTTTCTGTGTTGCAGAGGGAGCTTCTGGCCTTGAGATTTCTTCCCACAGGCTCTGGGTGTTTTTTTGCTCACTTTTCTGGGGAGCTAGAGCATCCCCAGCACCAATTTTGGCCTTGGCAGAGGTCTGTGTGCTGTCCTTGCTCTACCAAGCACATCTCTGCCTGTAGAAGCACAGCCTGTACATGGATGCAACCATGGGCTTGGGCTCTGCTCTCCCTTCCCAGTTCAAGGGGTTCTTAAAGATCAGCTGCAGTTCAGAGCATTCTACACGTGAGAGATGGTGGGAGGGCTGGGTGCCCTTGTTCAGGAGGTGCATGGCTGCTGTCTTGTAAACCTTCACCCAGCTCTTGCCTTCCTCCTGACCCTGGGCTGGGATGTGGCCACCTTTCCTTTTAGCCACTTTCTTCCCTTCCCCTCAAATCCTGAAATTCGCCCAAATAAACCAGGGTCTGTTATTTCCTGGTTACTTAGGGATGGCCCAAGTCTGTTGGTACCCTTACACACATCACAACACCTTCACCATAAAAGCTGTAAGGATGAGTTCCAGTGGCCCCTCAGGGGTTCAGCCCCTCAGCACAGACCTGGTGCCCAAGGGTGATGGGCTCTGCCACCCACCCTCACCCACCCCAGCACCCACTGCCCCTCTGTGAGGGCTCAGCACAGCTTTATCATAACACAGCATGAATTTCATTAGCTCGTTTGTCTCTGAGCCTGGAGATAATTTAATCCCGAAGTGGCTTCCAAGGAGGAGCACTTGGAGCACTTAGTCTGTGAAGCTCAACAACCCCTCTGGCCGCTGTCGGCCGAGCTGAGCTCGGGGCTGGCCTGGGCACGACCATGGGCTGTGCACAGCGAGGGGGATGTGGGACTCCACTCCACACCCTTCCCATCTCGTTAGACAGATTTTGTGGCGTGAAATAACGATGGGAGCCGCAGCACAAGGTCTGTGCTCACCAGGAACGAGGGAGCTGGGCCGGGGGAGATGGGTCCCTCTCACACGCATCTTATTTTCCTTCCATCTAATCACAGGAAGGTTTACTTAGCAAGCTGCAAAAAAAAAATCATTACATATGCTGCTAGTGGCCTGGTTAATTAAGATCTACAGTTCTCTGGGTAGGAAAAGACGACCTATATTTACTGTATGTAGGAAGACATCTGTCAGCTAGAAGCGCTAGATATCCCAGCGCAGGTTTGTCCTGCTTTTGCAGGCTCTGAATTGCAACTGTTTTAAGCTCTGATGCAGACCAAGTTAATTTTAAGATGACTGTTACTATTCTAAACATAAGGAAGGGCATATTTAGCCTCTCAGTACTCAAGAAGGCAAAACCCCCTGCATGTTTCTAGTAATTTTTCCCTAACAGTTTGCACAAAACAACAACAACAAATCCTATTTGGTTTCTGCAAAAGAATATGTTCGAGGGTGATCGTAAAATAGATTATTTTTAAATCTGCAGATGGTTTCCACATATTCCTCCTCAGCTCACTGCAGCTTTCCACCTCAGTAAACTGGTTTGTAATTTAGCCGAGGGCTGTGGAGCAAGCGTTCTGTCGTCTTGTTTTTCTTGTTCGCCTCCTTTGCCCCCCCACCCCCTGCTTTCCGTCCCCTTTCTCTCGTGTCCCCTCCCTTCTCCCCTGCCCAGGGGCTGTTGGGGCTGGGATGGGTGTGAAGGGGCAGTGTGTGACCACTGGCTTTGCTCTGGCACTCCCCACACCCCGTGTCCGTGGGCAGCCTTTGTGGGGAGGTCCTGGTGAGCTGGGGGGCTCGGAGTAGGGTTGGGGGAGTGATGCCATGGAGCCCAAACCACACTTCCCACTCTGTTTGTTGCTGGGAAAGCTCTGCCACGTTGGGCATGGAGGTGGCTGCTCCCAGCCACACGACCCCCTCCATCCCATGGAGTTATTGGGGGGCTCACTGGGGTGCTCAGGCCCTGGACAAAGGGTGAGGGATGCACAGCTCGGGGAAAGATAATTAGAGGAACGATGTACTTCGAGTCCTGCAATGGCAGCTGCCCCCTCCCCCTGCTCCCTGGAAGAAAACACTGCTTTTTTTATTTCTTTGTTCTTTCACGGTTCGGCATTATAATTATTGAGATTTCACTGCAGGGCAAAATGATCATTTGACAATGTAAGTGGGGAAAATAATTCTCATGTTATCCAGCAGCCTCACTCTTATTATAATTACGGCAAAACTCCTGCAGATTGAAGTGGGGGCAAAGAATTTCCTCCTATGTGGTGTTTGGCTTTTCAAGATTTCTCAAGATTTGATTGCAGATGGGAGGATTTTTTCCCCCTTCTGTATTTTCAATAATCCGGGGTTGGTGATGGATGGCAAAGGACTGGAGTACCTGTTGTTTTCCCCTTTGTTTTCATTAGGCATTTTCCATTTCTGTCATTCTCGGCGTTGGTGATGGATTTTTATGAGCAAATATCTTGGTTCGAGCCGTTCAGAATTGTTTGCTCAGTAATGTCTGCAGCAGCAGCAAAACCCAATTAAAAAATCAGGGGAAAATTGATGCAAAAACTGCAAATCAGCCCTTCTCAAAATGGGGGACAGCGATTGCTTGTTCTGAGCTGCCAGTGCTGGGGCAGGCAGCGGTTGTGTGTTCAGCAGGACCCAGGGCTGGGCACCGTGTAGGGCTGTTCTGGGGAGAGCAGAGGTGCAAAGAGGTGATGGCTGAGATAACACATGGGCACTGTTATGTTTTCTTCCCTTGGGAACACTTGATCCCACGGTGTTGGTGGTGCCACTGGAGAAGACTCTCCAGATGAGTCCCCACGCCATCCTGCATCCCGTGTTATCCTGCATCCCACTCTGCCAGCCTGGTGCTCAGCATCCTCACCAGCCCTCTCCCGGGGCAGGGAATCGCAGGGTGGTGGTGGGGTTTGCTGTCCCCTGCCACCCTGGGGCTGATGGAAACGAGCTGACAGAACAGAGGCAGCATTAGCCTAATTATGGCCATACCCGCTACCTCGGCGTGGATTTTCCTTTCTTAGCGACTTCCTGTTTTCCTCTTTGAGATGCAAATTTTTGCACAGTCCTCGATCCAGATTTTCTTCTCATTAGCATGAAATCTGACTAGTTCCGTGGTTTTTTAAATAGCAAATGAAAAAAAAAAAAAGAGAGAAAAAAATAATTAAATGCTGTGCACAAAATAGCGGTGAAGCCCCTGTGACTCTGGGGGGCAGGAGGTTGAGGGGCTGGTGAGGAACGTGCTGTCGATTTTCGGGAGTCACTCAGCCGCAGCGGCGTTTTGCTGTGCCAGGCTCAGCTCTGCCCGTAGGTGACTGAGCCAGAGCTGGGCATTAGCACAGAGGGGCCGGTGGGCAGAGCCCCTGCCCAACTCCCCAGCACTCTTGTGCTGCCATCCCAGACCCCCATCCCGTGCCAGAGCCTCCACTGCCATCAGAGCAAAGGCAGGCACACGTTCAGCCCTGGGGATCAAAGCTTTTCGTTTTGCTCCCTCCTGGAAAACGAGTCTTGTCATGATAGGAGGTTAAAAAAACCCAAAAATTACTCTCCAAAAATCGTTGCTTGGAATGAGTGTTCTCTCGGTGGGTTTTGCGTGGTTTTGTGGCTGCCATAGTCCCAGCCCGCTGCAGCTCAGTGCTGGGACAGGACCTGGTGGTAGAGCCGGAGCAGACGGCACTGGTTTGTGGTAAATGGTCGCTGTGGTAATATTCAGCTCTCCCTGGAAATGCAAATACAATGCTGGGCCGGGCTGGAGGAGCCGCTGTGCTCTCCTGATCTACCACCCCTCGTGTCTTTTGCCTGGCATCGCCAGCCTCCCTCCCCAGCCCCTCCCTCCCCCCCTCTTTCCGCCACATAATGAGTTTGATAAGAAATTGTCTCGTTAACAGGATTAGCCATGGAAATCTCTAGTCCCCTCCTATTCATTTTGTAATGCTCTTCATCCTGTTCTGTAATTTTCTGCTGGTATTAGGCGGCTCCGGACCACCTCGGGAGATTTAATTCCTCCTCCTTTGGCAGTGCCAGCGTGGCCAGTGGTGGGGGAGGGCGGTGGGCAGTGCGGGGGGTGAGCCCCAGCCCCCATCCAGGGGATTCCTCCTCCCCTGCGCTCTGGTTCAGTGGAATTGTGTCATTCCCGAAGTCGCTTACGCAAACAAATGAAAGTGTCCCCAAACACTGCTCGGTTTCGCTGCCAGGCGCTCCGGTGACTCAGAGGTGGATTAAAACCCGGAGAGGCAAACTGTGCTCTCCCTCGTGCCCGTGTGAATCCAGTTCCGTGGGCAGCGTAATTCCGGATTTACTTCTAGGAACATGACTTGCGAGACTGGCCCTTGGGTAAATAATGACTCTTGATTTAATAACTCCTGCCAGCCCTGCAGGATACCTCACTTCCGAGGGAGCTAATAGAGAGAGATCTTTCCTAACATCTGTTTTCCCAATTTTGCTGACTTGTGAGCCTGTATCTGGGAAGCAGCATCCAGGTAGCAGCAACTGCCCACTGCCAGTCAGTCCAGTGGGGATGGAAAACATCTGGAACCACTGCTCAGATGTATCAAATGGTACTGGAACAACACCATTGATCATTATCTCAGGTGAAATGAAATCAGTGTTTGTGGCTTCCTTAAGCACCTACCTGGATGGCTCTGAAATGCACCTTGGGTTTTCCCTCCCAAAAAGCTTCCCGTGCTCAAAATCAGAACTTCTCTGACGCCTTTGTGGCCCAGAGAGAGAGAAATGCAGATGGCAAAGCCATCGCACCGAGAGTAAAGTGACAGGGATGCTCATTGCTCTGTGGACTGTAAGATTTTGGGGGTAACACGTGCTTTAGGAGGGGGAGAGCAGGGGTACTGTGAGTGGGGCTGTGACAGGGCGATTCCCACCCAGCGGATTCCTCGTGGATCCAGTCGTTTATTCGCTGCCTGCCACTCCCTGCCACGTGAGTGTCCACGAGCAGACACTTCCCCTGCTTCCTTGGAAGCTATTTGTCATGCTGCTGGTGATTAATTTGTGCAGTGGGGATGGCACCTGAGCAGCTGGTGAGAGCAGGAGCTCTGTGGAGGGTGGGCCTGGCTGTGGTGCTCCCAGTGCTATGCTCAAGCCTCACGCTGGCTGCTCACGCCCCGGTGCAGGGAGCAGGATTGCCAGCACCTACTCCTGGTTGTGCCCACCCCATGTTTCTTTCAGTGTGTGTTTTCCTAAGCCCTGACAAGAAAATCCCTGTTTCTGCTGGTAAACTCTCCACCACCACAGCAGTCAGTGCCCCTCATCCGTGGTGATGTCCCTGGCAGAGCCTCCAGTGTCCTGGACACCCCACGGGGCAGGGTGACAATGCTCGGTGCCACACGCCCCTGGCTGCCATCCTCTCTCAAAAATTTGATGCTCAGAAAGCCCCCTCAGTGTTCCCTTTTGGATTTATTGACTTGTCAGGTCCCTGGAGCAGCTGCAGCAGGGACCTGGCACAGCATCTGCCGGGCAGCAGCGTGACAGGGAGGTGACAATGACGCCCTCCTTCTAAACCTTTCCTGCTTTCTGCTTCTCTCTCTCTCTCTTGTTTCATCTCTCCCTCTCAGAAAAGCCATTTAGATGTAATTCCATTCTTAAACCCTCTCCCTCATGCATGCCTAATGAACAGCAGGCAGAGGTGCCGGAAACGGGCCCGAGTAGGATCCAATCTCGCAGAGTGTCGACAAGTCATTTGGAAGGAGCCCTGGGAGCGCGCCCAGTTTTATGGCAGTGTAATTAGAAATAAAATCTTGTTGCGGGAGGAGAATGAGAGAAGGGTGTTAATCCTGTAACAGGAGGAGATGGAGCCGTGCTTATAAAGGAGATTAAGGAGGGGAGGCAGAAAGCCCGTCACGACTTCACGATTTCCTCCCCTCCTGTGCTGTTCTCCCTGCTCTGGCTCCACAGCCTCCAGCAGCAGCCAGCAGGTCCTCTCCTTGGGAGAAGGGCCACTGCTCCTGGAGGAGGTGGATGAGGAGGTGAGAGGGAGCCCCTTGGTGCAAAGCCTGAGCTGCTTGTTCAGCTGGTGTTGGTCACGTTACAGACGCCCACGACTTCCAGGTGGGAATCTTTGGCTGTGTACACAGCAGTGCCAACTGGGCTCTGCAGGTGCTGCCTTTGGAAGGGCTGGGAGTGGCGACAGCCGTGCACCTCCCCTGGGATCCCCACAGCAGGCAAACACGTAAATAAATCTGTCAGATATCGCACGGTTCATATGAAATTTGTATTGGGCTCGAGTCACAGCTCCTCTTTAACATCTCCAGGAGGGAGGGATGGATGGAGCTTTAATCTCGGTTCCTGGTGCAGGGCCCCTCTGCTCTCAGCATTTGCTGTGGCATGAGCTGGGCTCAGCCTGCTGAGATGAAAGGCAGCTCTGGTGTGTGGCCATCGACACCAGCCCCTCTTTCTGCCCCATGTCCCCTGCCCAGCTGGGCACTGCACCCCAGAGCTCAGGCAGTCCCTGGGAGGGAGGTGCTGAGCAGTGCCGTGCCATACCACAGAGTGGGCAGGAGTTTCCATCCTGGTTGTGTTTTCTGTGGATGTTCCTTGTCCCCAGGTGAGCTGCATGCCGGGCAAATGGCATCCTGGAACAGCAGCCGCAGCAGAAAAGTGCCGCTCTGGCAGTGGTGGAAAATTACAGGCTTTGCTCTTTGGGGCTTCCCCCTCCGTGCCTCCCGCCCGGGAGGTGTTTGTCACTTTAAATGTTGCCAGAAATAGCACCAAACAGTTATTGGATTTGTCCGGGATGCCTTGGGATGCACATGCTCCGAGTATGGCTAATTCATAAATGCTGGCACCTATTGATTCTCCAGCAGCACCAAGGGAAAGTTATCTCATTAGTCTTATGAACTATAAAACGTGCTCCCTCCTGAAGCCCTGACCCTGTTGTTTTGATAAATCTATATTGGATAGAGCAGGAGCTGGTAACCTGCATCGACTGTAATCTTTCTCTCGGAATTGGAAGGCCCTTGGGAATGATGCTGGGGTTTCACGGCCGCCGCTGGCAGCTGGTTGCAGGAGAGGGTTTTGGTAACAGCAAATGTGTGTCTGTGTGTGTGTACTCAGTGAGACCCTCCTGATGTTTGCCATGCAGGAGAGCCCCCTCTCACCCTGGTGCCTTTCCAGAGGTGAGGGGAGAGCTCCTGGGAATTTAGGTGGAATTTAGCTCCTGGTGGGCTGCGTTTGAGCCCAGGGCTTTGGTGGTGGCTTTGGTGAGGCAGCTCCAAAGGCAGCAGCTCAAGTCTGGCTGGAAGAGTTATTAGAGGCACATCGCTCCAGACTGGCCACGGATGTACTTAATCCTCTGCTTCCCGTAAAGCTTTTCCACCTCCTGGCAGGCAGAAAGATCTGATTTTATTCGTCGACCTTCGGCGTTAATCTCACTAGCACACTCAGCAATAAGTCACTCCTGTGAGGTCTGTCGGAGCTGCTCACATCAATTACTGCCCCTCATCTCCCTTGAACCAGCGGGACATTCCTCGACGGAGTTACTTGTCCCTTCTCAGGAAAAAAAACCCAAAGGAAGCTGTGCTGTCAGGTTGGGTAGATCTTACACGTAACGTGACGGCATCGCCACAGCCGTGGCTTGTGAGGGGCAGATGCCTCCCATTGCTCCGTGGTGGGGGCTAAACTTGCAGGTTTTCAGCCCGTTCCTGTCTCTGGGGTGAGTGTTATGGCTCAAACTCCATCTTGGAGCCTTGATCTTGGGCACCAGGCTTTGTTTGCAGCCTGGAGCACGGCAGCCCAGGGCCGTGGTTACCCATGCACGGCC
Source organism: Pachyramphus minor (assembly GCA_013397135.1). NCBI lineage: Eukaryota > Metazoa > Chordata > Aves > Passeriformes > Tyrannidae > Pachyramphus > Pachyramphus minor. The sequence continues at coordinate 817,156 of VYXB01010299.1, read as the reverse complement.
GCGTGTGGGGGTGTGGGTTGGGGCTGCCAGCACTTTGCAAAATACAGCCCTGTTACCATGGAAACCGTCTCCCCCCATCTCAAATTCCAGTGCAGCCAATGTTCTTCACTTACTGGTTTGATGGGAGATGAAAAATTAATGTCTGATTTACATGTTATTTCAGTGCTGTGGGACCACTCCCCCTGCCCTTCCACAGGGTCTGTGCAGATCCCTCGGCGGCCCTGGTTGGCAGCGGAGCGTGAAGCTTGTACCGCTGAGCATCTGGTCCCAGTTGCATACTGGTGTTCCCACGCCACAGCGTGGAGGCAAAACCATGCCAGGGAGCCCCTGATCTCTCCCAGCAGGATTGGAGACACAGGGGGTGTTGCTGGAGGTGTAGGGATGGCCCCCCCTGCATCCCATGGGACGGTCTACTCTGCTTCCAGGGAGGATCAGCACAGGGTGCCTCTGTTAGCCACAGCTGGCTGGCATTATTATTAATTATTTGCTGTTTCTTTGCTGTTTGGAGCCCCTCATGCTCTTTAGCAAGCAGTTAAAGTCAGACCTGCACATCTGGCTAGGCCACTGCTGGAATGGGTAGTGGCAGCACAGGCAACTCATGCCAGGGACACACTGGTTCCCTGGGTGAAGATCCCTGTTTTCTGCTGGTCTGTCACCTGCAGCACTTATGAAATTGGGCATGGGGTCCTGCCCCAGGATGGGGGAGCCAGGCTGCTCTGGGAGCATCCGCCTCTTGTCCTCTATTTCACTCATGTTTATTCTGCTCTTATGGGTTTGGCCACTGTGCTTTCTTCTGGCTTAATTGAGAATATCTGAGTGCTTCAGAAAGGTGCTGGAAGGCAAACCAGCTCTTTGGCCTCATTGGCTAGATCCTGGCTTACCAGGCGTTGTGCAGGACTTGAGGGAGCCATTTGCAGCCATTGCTGATTTAAAGGCTGGGTTTAAAGGTTTCCACTCGACGCATTCAGCTCCACTAAATTACCTTCTGCATCTCTGCAATCACGGGGTTTGGTAGGGGGTGGTTTGGCTGGCAGCACGGTGCAGCCAAGCAGACAGAGCACTCCATCCCACCTGCAGCTGGTGCTGGAATAAACCCCAAAGCCCCTGGAACCTGAGGTGAAAGCCTTGCTGTCACGGCGGGGCAGGGCAAAAGGCTTTCCAGGTGGGCAGGAAGCTTCTCTCCAGAGCCTCAGCTTACCCTGCACTCCATGTAGCCACTACATAGGTCTTTCTATTCGTGTTAATTACTGTTATTATTCATGATGAATTATAGTGGTCATGAGCCAGCCAAAGGCTCCTTTCCACAGGCACCAGGCTGGAGGGGGCTGCTCCAGCAGCGCTGCCGGGGCTGTGCTGCCCTGCCTGCTCTCCCACCACCCTCCTCCTGGGGCTCAAACATCAGCTCGAGCCCTTATTTGTTTTCACATGCTTCTAAGTAAGTTAAGCTAATTATTAACTCAGCGGGACGGATTCACTTTTAATTGCGGCGTTGCTATGGAGCGCGTGGCACCGCGGCGGAGCAGCGTGTGTGGAGCAGCGTGTGCCAGAGCATCGTGCCACACGCTCCCCTCGCCCTCTGCAGCCACGGCGTGGCTGAGGCCGAGCCCTGGGAGTGCTTGGCATGTGTAAGGACACCCCAAGCCCACCTTTACACCTGGGCAGGTATGTGTGCACCCAGGATGAGTGGTGTGCCCAAAAACGCAGGGGCTGCTGTTAGACACACGAGGCTCACCCAGCTTCACCAGCCTGCCTGAAACTTCAGCCAGAGCTGTACCCCGGTGTGGTGGAGGTGCAGGGTGGTGGAGGAAGGTCCCTCTTTCCCTTCCAGAGGGTCCAGTGCCTGCCTGGAGTGCAGGGGCTCTGTCTGACCCGGGTTCTCAGCCTGCAGTCAGGGCTGGCTTGCTCACTCTTCCCCTCCCTTTGTGTCTCCAGAAAATAGGTTTTTTATTACTTCTTATGGAGGTTTGTACATATCGGACGTGCAGAAGGAAGATGCCTTGTCCACCTACAGGTGTATCACCAAGCACAAGTACAGCGGGGAGACACGGCAGAGCAACGGAGCCCGGCTCTCTGTCTCAGGTGAGCACGTGGTGTGGGCAATGTGGGCAAGAGGGAGTGATCCTGATCCTGTGCCCGGGAGAGGGGGTCCAGCCCTACCTGAAACCTGCTCCCCTGCCTGCCTCCAGCAGTGCCATCCCTTTCTGCCCCACAGGGAGCAACGGCACAGGGAGCAACGGCATTGCCACCTTGGGTCCCTGCGGCGAGGGGACATCCCAGTGCGGGGTGCGAGGTCCGGTCAGGGCTGTGCAGGGGGGGTTCACCCTGCCTCGCCCGTGCCCCCCGGCCGCAGCCCCGCTGTGCTGGGCGGTGGCAGCGCCGCGTCAGCGCGGGCGCGGGGCGATGGGGCGCGAGGCGATGCGCTGTGACAGCCCGCGATGTGAGCAGCCTGACGCGATGTGACGAACATGCAAGCGATACTGCGGCGGAGCAGTGCAGTCCGGAGTGCCGGGTGTCTCGGGGCGCTCCCGGCTCCGCTCACTGCCCAAATTACTCCGCTCGGGAGGGAGGGAGTTCGCCCGACTCGCAACCGCGCTCAGTGCATCGTGCCCGCGCTCTGCCATATGCTTTTCCCGTCCTCGGGTGCACAGGCGGCAGCTCCCGCACCGGCTCCTTGGATTAACCCTTCAGCGGGTAGGGAAGGGGTCTGGCATGGCCAGATCCTTGCCTCTTAGAGACCCAAGGGGCCCTGTGTCCCATCCGTGCCAGTCCTGCCACGCATCCCAGCAGTGCATGGGCATCACTGGGTGTACCATGCCCAATCCATGCTCATTGATCTGGCCCAGTCCCCTCCTGGTCACTGTCATTATTTACACGTCACGGCGTTTTACTTCTTCTTGGGAGTAATGAAAGAGGTTTCTTTCCCCTGGAATTTAATTTCACGCCTGAGACTTAGTGATTAATTTTCTCCTTTCCCAGCTGCCTGATGGGCCCTTTTGCTTGTAAATTTTGAAATGTGCCACAGAATTTGTGTATTTTGCACCAATTAGGTGTCACCTTGAGTAATTCCTCCGGTGCTGAGTTTATTCCTCCCATCAGCTAGTAAGATGTGTTTTCCCTCCCACCTGTCCCACAAGGCTGTTGTCCTGGCTGCCGAAGGCTGTGCTGGACAGCTGGGACAGGGCACCCCATGCTCGGTGAGGATGTGGCAGAGCCACCTCCTCATGGGGATGGAGAGAGCCAACCTCTCAGGGATGATGCTGATAGGGCACAACGCTACCAGCGTCACCATGGCAGAGGGGAGACACCTCACCTGCTCCTCTTCGCCGGGTGAGCCCAGTTCCTCTCCGATCCCAGACCCGGCGGAGTCCATCCCCACGATGTTAGACAGCTTCCAGTCCAGGGAGGTGAAGGCAGGCCGGCTGGTGGAGCTGCCCTGCATCGCCTCGGGCTACCCCAACCCGGCCGTGCGGTGGATCAAGGACGGGCGCCCGCTCCCCGCTGACAGCCGCTGGACCAAGCGCATCACGGGCCTGACCATCAGCGACCTGCGCGTGGAGGACAGCGGCACCTACATCTGCGAGGTGACCAACACCTTCGGCTCCGCAGAGGTCACGGGGACCCTCACGGTCATAGGTGAGAGCGGGCAGGGGAGGAGCGGGGTGGGGGGTCTGGGCTTGGTCCTGCTGCCTTCTGAAACGTGAACTCTTTTGTCAGTATAAAGCCTTCAAGGTTTTATGCAGCTGTATAAATAACAAGCTTTGTATTTTGGTGTGGCGTGTCGCGTGCTGGAAGCCGCTGTCTTGCACGTGTCCAACGTGTTGGGTGACTCTGTGCTTTGCTTTGTTGATTTACATAAAATTTATGTTGATTTACATAAAATAAGCTCTAGCCAAACAGTAAATACCATCTGGGCAGGCCGAGTATTTATCACGTGCTGTTTTCCCGGGGGTTCCTCCTGTCACGGGGATCCTGGCAGTACCAGAGCCACTGTGCCTGCCTTACCTGGAGCAGCACTGGTGAGCACGGCACCAGCTGGGCGCTGGCAGCCTGCAGGGATGTCCCCAGCTCAGCACTGTCCCCATCACACCGATCACATCTTCTTCCAGCCATCCTGCCACCTCCCCACAGTACCCCTGCTGCGTGCCTGGGGCTCATGTTAAAAGCAGGGGCTGTCAGCAGCGAGGGTGGTGGCAGGGCCACCTGCCTCATTGTGCGGTGACATTTTACATGTAGCCGGGCTGGCCCTTCCNCACTGTCCCCATCACACCGATCACATCTTCTTCCAGCCATCCTGCCACCTCCCCACAGTACCCCTGCTGCGTGCCTGGGGCTCATGTTAAAAGCAGGGGCTGTCAGCAGCGAGGGTGGTGGCAGGGCCACCTGCCTCATTGTGCGGTGACATTTTACGCGTAGCCAGGCTGGCGCTTCCAGGGCAGGGAAAGCAGGGAGAGCACAGTAGGGATGAACCTCCCCCCGCAGCTCTGCCCAGAACTGCCAATGCCTCACTGCTCTCCCTCTCTCACAGACCCTCTGCGTGTGACCCTCACACCAAAGAAGCTCAAAACGGGCATCGGCAGCACCGTCATCCTCTCTTGTGCCCTCAGCGGGTCCCCCGAGTACGTCATCCGCTGGTACCGCAACACGGACCTGGTGGTGGTGGATGACTACATCTCCATCCGGGGGATCAGCAACGAGACCCTCCTCATCACGGCTGCCCAGAAGAGCCACTCCGGGGCCTACCAGTGCTTCGCCACCCGCAAGTCCCAGACAGCACAGGACTTCTCCATCATCACGCTAGAGGGTGAGCTGGCTCCCCGGGGTAGGGGCTTTTTCCTCTGCCCCTCTCTGAGGGGACACTGGATCCTTTGTGTGTGTCTGGGGGGCAGTGAAACATGCTGGGGTGGGGATCCTGGGGCCAGGCTGCTCCCAACCTGCTTGGTGCTCTCCACCTTGCTCCTGTGTGCTGTCAGCAGCGGCACAGCATGACCAAGACAGGGAAGGACCAAAGTAAATGTTGACTTACCATCCCCAATCCCTGGGCCAAGGCACCTCTATTCACCAGACGACCCTCCCTGATCCATAGTGTTTGGATAAGGGGTGGGCTGTGCCAAGGGAGCTGTCCCCTTGAACCAGTGTCTGTATCAACCAGCACATCCCCTCACTCCTGGCAGCATCTCCATCACAGGGGTGCTGGTGTGTCACTGGCTGGGGCTCCTGCTCGAGGTGGGAGCTGAACACCATCCCGTCAGTGGGTGACTGCCACTGCCTGTGGCTGAACACCATCCCGTCAGTGGGTGACTGGCGCTGCCTGTGGCTGCCACTCGCTGACCCCCGTCCCGCTGGGTGCCCCCCAGATGGGACCCCCCGCATCGTCTCCTCCTTCAGCGAGAAGGTGGTCAACCCCGGGGAGCAGTTCTCCCTGATGTGTGCGGCCAAGGGGGCCCCGCCGCCGACCGTCACCTGGGCGCTGGACGACGAGCCCATCCCGCGGGACAGCGGGCACCGCTCCAACCAGTACACCATGTCAGATGGCACCACCGTGAGCCACATGAACGTGACCAGCCCGCAGATCAAGGACGGCGGCGTGTACCGGTGCACCGCGCGGAACTCGGTGGGCAGCGCCGAATACCAAGCGCGAATAAACGTAAGAGGTGCCTGTCTACTTTTAAATATCAGAATAGGACTTTTACTGGGCTTTTGGTTTTGTTCTGTTCCCCAGCTGGTCGTTCCTCGTCACCCCTCCCTCCTCTTCCCGGCCATGTGGGGTCTCCCTGGCTACCCCACCCTCGTTCCCTGAGCCCGCCCGCTCCTGCCCCGCTCGCTCGCACACCTGCCCGTGGGGTTGAGCCTCTCCCATGCTTAAAGCAGGGAGTTTAACAAAGTGGAAAGCAATTCCAGAGTCTGGAAGAGCTGGAGCTTGAATTTGGAGGGGCCAAAGTGCAGCAACTCTCCCTGTTGGGCTTTGCTCTCACCCACCCTGGCCCATGCCTTGAAGTCTGCACAGGGTGGGCAGACACTTCCCAAGGGACCCCACGCACAGAGAAGGTGGTGACGGGCACAGAAGTGTCCCAGGCCCCCAGTGCTCTCCCAGCTGTCCCCCATTCCCAACAGGAGCCCGACTCCCTGGCAGCCACTGCGCCCGCCGGCACAGGGATCTCCATGACAAACGATGATGAGGCAGCACGTGAAATCGTGGAAAATGAGCTTTGATTTGTCATGTCTGTATTTTCTTTGTCTGCTAAAAGCCATGGCCGCGTTAATCACCGTGTTATTACGGCTGGAGCGTGTTGCTCGGTGCGTTCCAGGGAGCGCTCTCAGGCACGGGGTGTGGTGTAAACCCCTTCCCATTAATAATCCCCAATTAAACCTCCCAGGCTTACAGGTGGGAGCGAGACAAGATAAGGGAACATTTATTTGTCTGCTGAGAACGAGGGTTGAAGGGCTGTGTTTGTCTGTGTCTCAGGTTTGAAATGGATCTAGTGGCTTTTTGGCTGGGATCCCAGGAGAGTCGGAATTTTGCTGCTGTTTACTGCTGAATTTAGAGCAAGTTCATCCCTCAGCTGTGAGAAGCCAGAGCAGCGTTTTCAATGAAGATGTTCCCTTGTCTCCCTTTTTTCCCCTCTCTCAGCTCTTGATGGGCTGTCACTAGATAAGATTCAGGTTTCTTTTTCCCTGGCATGGAGCATGTCCCTCAGACAGGCCTGAGACATGGTTACAGAGTGAGATACTAATTCCTTTTTTCTGCCCCTTCTCTTAATGTGTGGTAGAATGAGCAACACCGTCCATCAGCTGATCCTGAGTGTCTGTTAAGCTGTTATCCTGCTACGTCCTCAGGACGAGGAGTCAAGACAGGGTTAATCTTTAGATTACTTTGCTATTTTATACAGTGGCTGGGAGAACAATGTAATTATCGATGCATGAAACCTCTCGTTTACAGGCTCACCTGCAGCATTCTCTCAGTGCTTAGGCAGCACCAGAGCCAGCCAGAAACTGGTGGCTGTCAGGCTTTTCAGTGATACCCAGGTTGGCAGTGAGGGGCTCAGAAAAAAGGTGGGGTTTAGGGGAGGTGAAGTACATTTGCCGATAGAAGTTGGGTTCCTGTAGCAGCTCTTGCCAAGGATGTTTGACACAATGCAGGCAGCTTCCTTCTGGGAGAGGCAGAGAGGGGCTGTGAGGGTGGGGGAGCGCTCCCCATCTCTCCCACAGCTCCCATGGCCACAGGGGCTGCCAGAGGAGCCAGGTGGAAGTGTGCTTGCTGGGTGGCCGTGGTGCCCACTGCAGAAACACACCGCACTTCCAGACACCATCCAGCCTCCTCCGGTGGGCAGTGGTGGTGTGTGCCAGCTCAACTTCCCCAGCACTGGGGTTATACCTGCAAAACTGGGGTGGGATCTGCTATTTGAAGTGTGGCAGTGACCCAGGAGCACATCCCTGTTCGTAGGCGTGTGTGAGTAGCTGTAGCTGGAGGTTGCAGCTGACGAGCGGCTTTCCCCACACGCACTGAGAGGAGCCCGTGCCGGCTCCTCACCCGAACCAGGCTGGCTCCCAAATGCTCTGGTTACCTCCTTTGCCTGCGAAGCTCACTCCAAAATAGCAGCAGATCTGCATGCAAGCAAACTGCCCTTCGGAATTAACCTAGCCTGCCTCTTCCTTCCTCCCGAATATGTAGGTCCCCCGAGCATCCGAGCCATGAAGAACATAACAGCGGTAGCGGGTAGGGACACTTTCATCAACTGCAGGGTGATCGGGTACCCGTATTACTCCATCAAGTGGTACAAGGACTCTTTGCTGCTGCCCGATAACCACCGCCAAGTGGTCTTTGAGAACGGGACCCTGAAGCTGATGGATGTGCAGAAAGGCATGGATGAAGGAGAGTACCTGTGCAGCGTGCTGATCCAGCCCCAGCTCTCCATCAGCCAGAGCGTCCATGTCACCGTCAAAGGTAAGCGGCTGGAGAGGCTTTCCCTGGGTGAGGTGGGGAACTCATCCAGGTTGCGTTTGGGATGTCCCTGCAGTGGGATGGAGGCAGAGGAGCACCATGGCTAGGTGGTGGCTGTGCTCCGTAGTCACTGGGGATGGGAGCCCTCAGGAAAGGGCTCAGGAGCGGCTACCTGGTCCTGCCTGCTCTCCAGCAGCTGCCCCGAGCCACGCCGTATCCATTTCCCCTTACAAGTGATGGAGCAAGGGTTTATGGTGTAAACATAACGTATTAAAACATCTAACCTTTGCTTGGATCACCTTCACCGATGTTTTTCTGTGTGTGCTAGCTTTTAAAAAAATAATACTCTCGGTCTTCCGAGCACACAGAACATCTTAAAAGCTTCTCCAGGCCATCAATTATTCAGCCCCATTGAGGGAGCTATCAGCCCTAATGAATTGAGCCGGATGCATTCCCTCCCAGTGACTCGCTGAGATTGCGCTGGGAGCACACGGTGCTCCCGTATCTCCATCCTCGGAGTTGTCGGGTCGTCTCTGCCCGTCGCCAGCTCAGTGTTTGCAGTAAATCATTTAGACAAACACGGCAGCACTGGGGACAGAGCAGGCCAATTGCCATCCTGCCTCTCACCCAGCGGGGTATCCGTGGACTGGATTTACTCTGATCCCGCTCCCTCCCCTCCCAGCCACCATTTTCTTATTAGGAATCAGGTTAGCGAGGGAGTGCATCAAGCTGATTAGAGATGCTGCCACTTGATTAGCTAAGGCTCGTCCCCCAGGCTTTCCAAAGGGAAGGGCAGGCTGTGGATAACCTGTCTAAGGGCAGCATTGGGAGGTCTTCTTGCCCCTTGGGTCTGCAGGGCATGGCCAGCCCTGCTTTCCTCACCTTATTTAAATCCCTGTCTGTGTGGAGCCTCAGGGCTTGAAAAGAGGCCAGAGATGCTGGTCTTGTCTTGGGACAATTGGGACGGGCAGGGCTGGTGTGGGGAGAGCATCTCGGGATGTGTGTGCACAGCCCTGTAATGGGATCTGCTGGGAGGTGCCATCGGAGGGTGCAGGATGCTCAAGTTCAGCTGAGGATCTGTGTTTTCTGGGAAGCAACCGCTAGTGAACCCTTCCCAATCTGGATTTACTGCCTCACCTGGTGGCTGGTGATGGGCTGAGGAAGGCGGGCGGGCGGTAGCGCAGTGCAGGCTGGTGGCACGCTGCTCATCCAGGGCCAGACGTCTTCATTCCTGCTGCTGGAGATTTACACCCAGCCCTGCTGGCTGGATTCCTCATTTCCCCCAGCTGTGGGATAAAAGACCTGTGGAAAAGACTGGCAAAGCCCTAGAAGACAGTCAGGGAGTGAATAAACATAACTGCACAGAGTGAGGACTGTGGGATGCTGTGGAACACCGTAAAGCTTTTATGGCCACAAGTGCCTGGCGACCACATGAAGTGCCACCAGTGAGTTATGCAGGTCCTTCTAAGCACACAGCAATAAAAGCTTTATAACTTCCTCTGGCACCACTCCCCCTGAGAATGGGGATGTGCAGGCAGCCCCCAGCTCCACTTGTGAGGCATTGCCCCCATCTCTTGCTGAGGGAAGCTCCTGCCCAGGTGTAGCTGCTGCTGCTTCTCTGGGGGACCCCAGGGCCACCAGGTTCCACCAGGTTCCAGCTCCAAACCTCACTGCTCTGCAGGGCCTTTTAGCTCAGGGGTGCTGCTGGTGCCTCTCCCCTGCTCTTCCCCAGCAGCACGATCCAGCATCCAGCCTTCTCCAAGGTGTCCTCGCAGCTCCTTCTTCCTGCAGACGTCTTTGAAGGTTTTAATTAATCCCATGTGGGTTTGGTGCTGTCCTGGGGCTCTCACACGGCTCTGCTCGGGTGGCTGCGGCGATTTGGGGAGCGCGGTGCTGACACCAGCCCTGCAGCTGGCAGTGCCAGCACCATGGGGTGATGCTTCACCTCATGGGAAGGCAGAGGCTGTTTGCTGGGGTCCCCTCTGGACCTGAGGTGCTGGGATGGGCGCTGAGGTGGCACTGTGGGCAGGGAGACACTGTCATGGTGCTCTGGGCTGTGGCCAGTTCCTGCTGCAGCCACACAAGGGCCTGGAAACCCTGGAGACAGGACAGTCACAGCAGGAAGCAATCTGGGAAGGAAAGGAGAGTTGTGAGTTCCGTTTGTGGAAAGCTGGAGCAGGGAGAGCTCAGTCTGTCGAGGGAGCCTGTCCTCTTCCTGGTGCTCAGCAGCAGCCAGAGGGGCACGTTCAGAGAGGCGCAGATCCACAAGCCCATCCCCGCTCTGCAATAGACTGCAGTGCATTCCCAATTAATTATTCATTAATTATGGAAAACAGGCAGCACTGGCTCCATGGCTCTGGCAGCTTGAGCCACGTCGCTGTAGCTGGCGAAGGGGCAGGCAAACCCTGCCTGTACCTGTCTCTGCCTGGCTCTGCCTGCCTGCCTGGTGGCAGCAGCTCACACCAGGGGAGAACAGTGACAGCCCCTGCTTGCCCCCTGCTCAGGGACCAGGCAGTGGTGCTGAGACTGGGCACAGCAGGGGAGGTGGAGCCCAGGGATGTGCAGGAGATGCAGGGAGCTGCCCCCGTGCCTGTACGAGAGGGCAGCTCCCTTCTGCCAAAGGGACAACTGGCAGCCTGCTAATTTAATTATGGAGACTGCAGAAAGAGGAGCTCGTCTACCAGGTGCTGAGCCTTGTTAAGATAATTGTCTCCCTCTCTCCACTTTCTTCCCCCTCCCACATTGCCAGAGATGCTGCGGTTGCCTAATTAAGTTATCAGAAAGATAATGGCTGGTTCTGAATCCGGTGCCTTTAAGAAAAGCATCCATCTAATAATGGTTTTTCTGCGAGTAGATAAATGCTGAGGTGGAATTTCGGTTGGCACGTGCTGGGGGCAGCCAGGGCTTTCCCCACTTCAGGGTCTGCTCTGTTCTGGAGGCTGGTGTTTCCCCATCCTGCTCTCAGCGGGGTGGCCCTGCCAGGTGGGAGAAGTCTTCCTGCTGTTCTGTGCTCAATGGCACCTTCTGCTCTCCCCTGGGCATGCTCCTGGTGGAATCAAGAGCCTGCCTTAGTTTTTAGGCTGCTGCTTCTCCCAGGACAGCATCTTCCCCAAGCCCTGATGCAGCCTGTCCCTGCTGGAGGAAGGTTTTCCCAGGATGGGCTCTCCAGCATTCTCTGCCTCTCCCCTCAACAGTCCCTCCGCTGATCCAGCCCTTCGAGTTCCCACCAGCCTCCATCGGGCAGCTCCTCTACATCCCCTGCGTGGTCTCCTCCGGGGACATGCCCATCCACATCACCTGGAGGAAGGACGGGCACGTCATCCTGTCCGGCTCTGGAGTCACCATCGAGAGCAAGGAGTTCATGAGCTCCCTGCAGATCTCCAGCGTGTCCCTCAAGCACAACGGCAACTACACCTGCATCGCCAGCAACGACGCGGCCACCGTCAGCCGGGAGCGGCAGCTCATCGTGCGGGGTGAGCGCCACGGGGCACAGCCTGTGCCCAGCCCGGGCCCGGTGCTGCCACCCCGGCGGGCTCAGGAGGGTGGGCAGCGAGGGAGGGAATCACGGGGAGGAGCAGGGAGAAGGTGGGAGGCTGCTCTGCAGGCGCAGAAGCGGGTGGGAGGGTGAGGAGCAGAGTTAAGCCAGGACACTCCCTGTGCAGGGGGGAGCTGTAGGGATCTGATGGGGGTGACCGTCAGTGACCATCTTTTCCTCTTAAATCCCTCAGTGCCTCCTCGTTTTGTGGTCCAACCCAACAACCAAGATGGCATTTATGGTAAAGCTGGGGTGCTGAACTGCTCTGTTGATGGATACCCCCCTCCAAAAGTCATGTGGAAACACGCCAAAGGTAGGGATGGGTCATATGGCAGCGTGTAGGGACATCGGGGAGGGCTGGGGAGAGTCACTTCAGCATTGCCACCCCAGTTCTGAGCCTCACGAGCACTCTTCTGCCTCAGCTGAGCTCTGTGTCTCTGTGTCCCCTCCTAGGGAGCGGCAACCCCCAGCAGTACCACCCCATCCCCCTCACGGGCCGCATCCAGATCCTTCCCAACAGCTCCCTGCTCATCCGCCACGTGCTGGAGGAGGACATTGGCTACTACCTGTGCCAGGCCAGCAACGGCGTGGGCACAGACATCAGCAAGTCCATGTTTCTCACCGTCAAGAGTAAGTACCTGGGGCCGTGCTGTGGGGGTTGGCTGTGGCTGTGGGACCAGTGGTTGCCAGCACAGCCTGGTCTGGTGTATCCCCTCCTCCTTTCCGAGGGTTCCTGCTGCACCAGCCGCTCTCCAGCCTTGGCTCCGCACAACACCACGATCGATGCGCAGGGCATGGGAGGGCATTGATTCCTCCCCTCCAGGGACCCGCTTCCCTTTTGGTATTAAACACACTTTGTCTTTAATAAAACCAAGCAATCAATCTACATCATACAGGAGGAAAGGAAATAGCTGGGCTACTTTGACAGGGATGGGCCGGGAAGTGTTGTTAGACACCGTGTTTGAACCGTGTGTGTTATTGGATTGCTCTCCTGTTGCTACCAGCAGAATGGATAATTGCCAGCTCCGTGTTAGTTAGTGGGCTTGTTGCTGCTGTGAGCATTCCAGCCTCCAAAAGGAGGTGGTGGAGGGGGTCTGGCCCTGCCACGCTGGGGTGGGGGCTGGGCTCTGCAGGGCTAAGCTTTGCCCTGCCCACACCAGGGGGGCTGAAGCAGTAAGTCCTCTGGCTGCTGGGCCCCTGCCAGAGTGGGTGGAGGCTACAGGTAGAGCTGTGGGAGCCACCACCACCCTGGCTGTCCCCTGGGCAGGGTGTTTTGGGTAGAGGGGATGTGCAGCCCTCTCTGGGCACCAACATGTCCTGGCTGAGGTCTCTGGGATGAGATAAGGAGAAAGTGACTCTGCTCAGGCAGCTCCTTTTCTGCCCCCCCCTCCCCAGCCAGGCTCTTTCTTTCCTGGCATTGGCAGCCGTTTCTCTCAGGGGCTTCTCCCCTCCCCACCCAGCCTCTGCCTTCCTGGGTTCCTTCTCCCCTCCCTGTCAGCTGTTTAATTTATCCCGCTGACTGATGAATCAAAACGAGCGACTTCAAACAAGGCACTTCAATGAGGTGCAGGTACAAAGTCGAGGCGATTAATCCCGAGTGAACGTGCCGAAGTCTGGGAGCCCGAACTGGTGCCGTGTCCCTGCTATCTGCTGTAATTGCATCCCAGGACAGGTTGCTTGCTGACTTGAATAGCACATAACCTTATTATGTGTGTGCTTTTGCATCTCCCGGAGCCCTTGCTGCCTTTGAAAAGGTTTGGATGAATAGGTAGACAAAGCGCCACAGCCAATTAAGCATTAGATGGGCTCTTTGTTTTGTTTCATTTTGGGGTTTTTGTTTGTTTAGTGAAATGTCAGTCCAATTAAAGGGAGATCAGTGCTGGCTTTTCCTGAAAGTCAGGCCACTGCGGACAGAGTTAAATGAGAGTTAATCAGAGCCCAAACAAAGCACACAGGCGGTCAGCAGGGGAGAGGGGAGTGCTGCAGGCAGCCAACATCCCTGGGCTCCAGGGGCGAGTCAGGTAACGCACTGGACAGCGTGTGCTGTCCTGGCTGAGTGCCCGTGGACTTGGCAGTGCCAGGAGGAGCTGGACGCTGCTTTTGTCAGGGGATGGGCAAGGAAAGCCACCGGATTTACTGACATGGGGATGTCACCTGTAGGGCTGGGGCTTTGCTGTCCCTGGTTGTTACCACACCATGGCAGCCTGTCCTTCCCTGTTTCGGGGAGGAACTCAGCAGCACCCAGGCAGGAGAACACAGAGTTGAAGGGGAATGCTGGAGGATGGGAGCCTGTGCCTGAGGGGACAGCGGGGTGGGCTGGGCTCAGGTGAGGGGGCTGCCAGCGCGTGATAAATGCCATTTAGCACATGGCTGCACACCTGCCCGGGTGCTGAGAGCAGAGCATGCGGGATGGGGACGGTCACATCCTCAGGGGGTCCCGCTGGCTGTGCTGGAGCGCTGGGCAGTGCTCACTGGGGTGGGGGCTCCTCTGCCTGGTTCTCGCCGCCACCTCGATGCCAGGGGTCCAGCTGGAGGGCAGGGAGAGGGGCCACTGCCTGTGTGTCATGGCACAGCCCTGTTTGGAGTTTGTACGGCATGAGCATAACTGATTGCTTCCATGCAATTTGAATTAATCTCATGCTTCAGGTGAAACTCAACTAATCAGTGTAGAAAGGAAGCTGAGACGGGTGCAATCAAATTAACATCACAGAGCTGGCTCCAAACAAGAAAGAGGGGGGCGAGGGAGGCAGGCACAGCCGTTGTCACCCTTGTCACTGTTCTCATTCAGTTGTCACCAGCGCGCTGTGAGGCAGCTCGTGCCCCAGCCCGGCGTGGGATAGCAGAGCGTGCTGGTGGCTGTCTTCTCCCTTTGTTCCCAGGCTTATCTCTGCCCAGCCAGCAGGACCAGCCTCTGGCTGGGGCCTTGTTAACAAGGCCCGTGGGCACAGTGGAGTGGCTGGGCGGGCTGGGCACCAGGAGGACAGGTGGGCACAGAAAACATCAACGGCGATCTCTCCTCAAGGGAAACCTGTCTGCCAGACTGCTGACTGGGGCTGTGGCTGGTGCTCTGATGGGCAGGAACCATTACTGATGTCCCTGCACCCAGGACTGGCCAGGAGCAGCCCCTGGCCAGCCCTGGAGGTCCCATGGCTGGTCCCAAGCAATGTCCCTCTGCAAGTGGCAGAGCTGCTCCAGGGCGGGCGTCAGGTACCCACGTGCAAGCAGCGCTGCCCCTGTGCCCTGATCTGTGCTGTCCTAACGGCTGCCTGGGGTTTTCTTTGGGTTGGTTGTGCTGTTTTCCTGCTCTGGACAGCATGCTGCTCTCCTGGGACCCCAGCAATTGAGAGAAGTTGATATGTTTACATCCAAGGAGCTGCTTTTAATCAAACATCAATAAGTGCATTTCAGTGAAGCAGAGCCTGAAACAGAGCTCCTCTCCCGGGGCTGCTGCTCGCTGGGAACGGGGCTGATTCCTCCACAGCTGCCACAGCCCTGTGAGGCTGTCCTGCCCCTTTGGCACCTGCAGTCATGCACACCCTCTGTGACCCACAGGCCTCCAGCCTGTGCTGAATGAGGGCTGTGCTCCTGCCTGCCAAACGGTTTTCTGATGGTTTTCTGTGGCAGGAACTGGGGACAGTGGGCAGGAACCTGGCAAGAGCTGCCATAGAGCCAAAACTGGGTGCTGAGACCCTAATCCAGGTTTGTGTGCCCTTGTGTTACGCTATGCACAGTCAGCCCTGGTTTGGCATAAGTGCAAGAGCCCCCATCAGTCCCTGAACTCTCTCTTCCCCCTGGTGGGATGTGGAATGCTGGGGTTTGGTCAGTGCTTCCCGTGCCTGCCCCTCTCCTGGTAGATCCCTGACTGCAAGCAGACAGAGGTGTCAGAGCTGGAATAGGAGGGGCACACAGCTGGGGATGGGACAGGGCAGAGATAGGAGAAGTCTTGCTCTGTTTCTTGTGACCCTTGTTTTCCCGTGGCCCAGACTGCAGAGCCCCAACATCCCTGCTCTTTGCCATCCCCGTGCCAGCTTGCAGGAGGCTGTGCTTTCCTCGGGGCAGGTTGCCACAGGTGCTGCCAGCAGGCCCCAGGCTGGGCATGGTGCTGTCCTGCACCCCACAAACACTGGCAGCTCCAGAGGAAAGGTTTCCTTCTCTGTTAATTGAATTACATTGCCACAGAAAGCCGAGAAGTCGTAGCTCATTAGAGCCTCTTGTGTCCCATTAGAACAGTGTGTGTTGCCTTTGCGGATTGTCATTATCATACATTACTGCGGGACTCAGCACTGCTGTTTGTTTATGCATTACATTTTTTTCTGCTTACCCAGCCTGCCCTCGGTCCCCCAGCCCGTTCCTCCTGCGTGGTGCCTGCCACAGCCTGCCCACTGCATGGCACTGGGGTGGCATGAGGTCTTGGCTCTTGTAGCAGGGAAGAGCCTGGCTGGGGATCAGTACAGCATCCTCACAGCAAGGATCAGCCATCCCTGCACCCACTGCTCGAGCAGCACTGGGTGCTGCACCCTGGATGGATGGTGATCGTGGCACAGGGTGTCCCCACCATCCCTATTTGCATATTGGGGTGGCTGTGGATAAAAAAAAATCATCTCTGGCATCTGCAATGCAAAGGCGGCCTTGCTGATGGGGAATCACACTCTGTATTCTGCCCAGGTTTATACGAGTGAATTATGCAAATCCGTGATGGAAAACATTCTTCCTCTCATCCTCGGGAGTGTAAAACCTTAGTCAATAATTCATACCCGCACGTCTCAGACTGGAGGCTTTCTCTTCATTATAGTGTGCGCTTGGTTATTTGTCTTTCACGTTTTATTGTCTACCCCGGTGTAATGCTATGCATTATAAAATTTATCTGCTTCATTATTTTATGATCCTGAGCTGTATAATGCAGCGAGACGGTTCCGCTTTGGGCTGCGTGGCCTCTTGGTGAGACCCGTATCCGCCACCTCCCCGGCGGGGTCTGTGGGCTCTGCCGGGGCCAGGCAGCCACAGGTGGTCGTGCCCTGGGCACACAGGTGACCCTCTGCCTCCCCGCAGTCCCAGCCATGATCACCTCCCACCCCAACACCACCATCGC
This sequence comes from Pachyramphus minor, assembly GCA_013397135.1. Lineage (NCBI taxonomy): Eukaryota > Metazoa > Chordata > Aves > Passeriformes > Tyrannidae > Pachyramphus > Pachyramphus minor. The sequence continues at coordinate 800,593 of VYXB01010299.1, read as the reverse complement.
CATCAAGGGGCAGACCAAGGAGCTGAACTGCACCGCGCGGGGCGAGCGGCCCATCATCATCCGCTGGGAGAAGGGCGACACCGTCATCGACCCCGACCGCAACATGCGCTACGCCATCACCACCAAGGACAACGGCGACGAGGTCATCTCCACCCTCAAGGTGAGGGCTGGGGTTCCTGCACCTGCCTGGGCTGCTGGGGGTCCTGCTGGGCGATGACAGGACGCAGATGACACAGGGGGTGGACAGGGAGGGTGGCAGAGCTGAGCCCAGCGGGGTGGGATGGTGGGAATCCCGCTGGAGGGATTGTGACTCCAGCAGCAGCACCGTGGTGGGAGCAGGCAGCGAGGGCAGGGGGAGATGGGGGCACGGTGCTCACGGGCAGCTCAGTCTGAATTGGCTCCTCGCCCTGAAACATTTGCAGTTGAAACCAGCCGACCGTGGGGACTCTGTCTTCTTCTCCTGTCATGCCATCAACTCCTACGGCGAGGACAGAGGCTTGATCCAGCTCACTGTCCAAGGTACTTGATCCCCCACGTGTGAGCCCTGAGGCTCAAAACCTTGCTGCGAGAGTCCCCCTGCTCCTGGAGGGCCTCTCTTCCTGTGTCCCTAACCTGCCCATGTGTCCCCAAGAGCCCCCTGACCCACCAGAGCTGGAGATCCGCGAGGTGAAAGCCCGGAGTATGAATTTACGGTGGACGCAGCGGTTTGATGGCAACAGCATCATCACGGGGTTCGATATCGAGTACAAGAACAAGTCAGGTAGGTGACAGTGGTGTCCCCTCCCTGTGCCACAGCGGGGCTGGGGGCTGTGTCCTGGGGCTGGGCTGCACAGGCAGGTGCAGGGCTGCCCCACCGGCGCCTCCAAGGGAATACTCTGCATCCCAGTTCCTTTGATGAAGAAAGGAGAGAGCAGCATTAATGAAATATGGTAATTTCTGTTGGATGGGAGCATTTGAAAGGGAATATTAAAAGAGACAATATTTGTGAAAAGTTGAACCCCAGATGCAGAACGGCGAGAGAGGGAAGCGGCACATCTCCAAGGGGGACAAAAGCTGGAGGTGTTTGGGGACCTCACCTGCCTGAGCACGGCCCCCTCGCTGCCACAGACCCCGGGGTGGGATTCAGGTGCTGACCCTCCCATCTCACTCCACTGCTTTTCCAGATTCCTGGGATTTTAAGCAGTCCACACGCAACATCTCCCCGACCATCAACCAGGCGAACATCGTGGACCTGCACCCGGCCTCCGTGTACAGCATCCGCATGTACTCCTTCAACAAGATCGGGCGCAGCGAGCCCAGCAAGGAGCTCACCATCAGCACGGAGGAAGCAGGTGCTGGTGAGAGCTCAGGCTCTGGGGACAGTGGGCAGGGGTGGCCAGGGGCAGCCTTGGGTGAAGATAAACTGACTGAGACACAGCCCTCCTAAAGCCAAGGGTTTTCCTGCTGAGGAGGCTCCTTTCCCTGATGGTTCTCAACGTGCTCTTTCGGGTTTGTTTCTCCGCAGCTCCCGATGGCCCTCCAATGGATGTCACCTTGCAGCCGATGACATCCCAGAGCATCCAGGTCACCTGGAAGGTGAGTGAGGCCAGGATGGCCTTCCCTGACCACAGGGGCTCGGGCAACTCTCCCATCATGTCCTGGGACTCATCAACATTATGAGGGTCAGGAAGGATTTCCCAGGAAAAATGAAAACCCGAAAGCTGGGCAGACAGTTCACCCTTATTAATCCTGTTTTATAATAAGCTCATTATCTCATAGGGCGTCCATGGGGGGGCCATGGCAGAGAGAGGATAAATATGTAAAAACTGAGATGCCAGGTTGCAAAGTGTTCGAGCAGAGATCGATAAAACTTAGAATCGGATTTATTTTTCCAAAGCTGCCTAATGAAAAATAAAATTGATTATAAAGTTAGGACTTGGGAATGAACTGCTAAGTCAATAAATTTAGGGTTCCAGCTTCTCCCCCCTCCCCTTAAGCACTGAAAAACAGATTAATGGAAAGTAAGATTCTCTTGAAAGATAAGTCACTTCGTTTTAGGAGTATTTCAGCAAGATGGATTGCCCTGGCTTTGTAACATAAATTTGCAATCAACCCTATTGATTTCGTAATGCTTCAGAGAAATATGTTAAGATTGATCTCAGTGTGGCCTATAAGGCTGCCAGACTTGGGGTTTTCCCTCCTCCTGCTGAGCTGTTCCAGTTGGGAACTGGTGTTGTCTGGGCATATCCCACTGCCCAGGCCAGCCCTTTCTGGTGGCTCCAAGGACCCATGGGACACTTTTTATCCCTATTTTGCCACTGGGTGTATGCACCTAAGAGCTGTGGGGACATGAAACAACTTAGTAGCATGGAGAAAAGCCACTGGGGAGAAGTGGTCAGGGCACTGACCCCATAGCCCTGCGTGACACTGCTCTCCATCCCGCCCTCCTCGTTCCTCAGGCCCCAAAGAAGGAGCTGCAGAACGGGGTGATCCGTGGCTACCAGATTGGCTACCGGGAGAACAGCCCGGGCAGCAACGGGCAGTACAGCATCGTGGAGATGAAGGCCACGGGCGACAGCGAGGTCTACACGCTGGACAACCTGAAGAAGTTCGCGCAGTACGGGGTGGTGGTGCAGGCGTTCAACCGCGCGGGCACGGGGCCCTCGTCCAGCGAGATCAATGCCACCACGCTGGAGGATGGTAAGGCTGTCCCTGTGACCAAACCAGGCGGCTTTCCTGCTCCCCAGGGACTGGGGGGTGCTCAGGCGCTCCCTACCCCATCCCAAGCAGGTCTGGGGTGGTGGCTGCCAGCAGCAGCACCGGCTGTGTGCACCCTCACAGCTCCCTGGGAAGGAGCTGGGAGCACCAAGGTGTCAGGACACCCCTGGCACGGGGTTTCTGGCACGGTTAGAGGGGTGCAAGGTGAATTTAGGCATTGCCAAAGTGCCAGGCACGTTTCCATCTGGGACACATGGCTGATGGCCTCAGTTGTTTTAAAAACAATGAGAAAAAAGTTTTGCAGTGCGTTTGCTCAGCAGTTTTTCATACTTAATTAAGGCTCTCGTTAGCCTGTCAAACCACGATCGTTTCCTGGCTGCATTAGCACTCCTCCTGGGGTATTCAAGGGCCCCTGTTTTAGCAATAGTGTCTTTTCCATAATTATATTACCTTCATTTTGTTCAAACGGACTGTCTGTATTAGTTTATTATACTCTGTCCCTAATTACATGGTGCTTATATTTTTGCACCTAAGTAATATGAAACAATAATCATTTTCAAAGAGGATCGTTACGGTGATGTATTATCATTTAAATGCTCATAAAAATTAGAGTTACCTCTTACGGGGCAATGGGATCTAATTACCTCACATCCAGCCAGCTCTCCTGCTCTCCCTTCCCTTGGAAGCCCAGTGAGTCCCAGTGGACTGACTGCTTGTCACCATGAGCATGTGTGGTCAAGTGGGCAGGAGGAGCAAAACTGCATGATAGAGGCAGAGCACTGCTGGGCAGGACCGGCTCAGGGGGCGACAGAGGAGCGGCAGGATGGGGTCTCATGGGGCTGCACAGGACATGGCTCCCTTAGCCTGGCATCTCCACCCTCCTGCTGATTGTCCTCCTCGTCCATCCCCTCCCCAGTTCCCAGCCAGCCCCCCGAGAACGTGCGGGCCATCTCCATCACCTCGGACGTGGCCGTGATCTCGTGGTCGGAGCCCCCGCGCAGCACCCTCAACGGGGTGCTCAAGGGGTACCGGGTCATCTTCTGGTCCCTCTACATGGACGGAGGTGAGCGCTCCTGGGCAGCAGGTGACGGGGGGACCCGGGTGGGTGGCAGCAGGGGGCTGACGGGCCCTGTCTCCCTGCAGAGTGGGGCGAGATGCAGAACATCACGACCACGCGGGAGCGGGTGGAGCTGCGGGGCATGGAGAAGTTCACCAACTACAGCGTGCAGGTGCTGGCCTACACCCAGGCGGGCGACGGCGTGCGCAGCAGCGTGCTCTACATCCAGACCAAGGAGGACAGTAAGTGGCACTGCCACTCTCGCTCGTGCCACGGCAGCACCCTGTGCTGCTGTGCTGGAGTGGCTGCAGAGGAAACCCCCCGTGTACAGCCATGGGCAGGGCATTTCCCTTCCCCTTTTTTTTTTCCTTTTCCTTAAGTGCGGATATTTAAATATTTACACCCCGCCTGCCCTACTTTAATGCCATTAACTCGGTAGCAGAGCGTTCCTGGGCCTGTGTCCTGCAAAGCAGCAGCAGATGCTGGGAGGGAGGCGCAGCTGGGCAGGGTACGGCTGACAGATTAAGGAGATGGCCATTAAAAGCCAATCATGATCTCTAAACCAGAGCTTGGGCTGCAATTAACCCTCATGCCTCAGGCTCACATGGGGACCAGAGCCACCCATGCAGAGGTGTTCCACAGGCAAACCTGCCCCTGCCTGTATGTGCCCAGTGCTGGTGTGACACCAGCACTGAAGCTGCTTCCCAGTGTGTGGTGGGCAGAGACCTTGGAGACATCCAGGCACTGGCTCTGTCACACTCTCCCTCCTCAGTTCCAGGTCCCCCAGCTGGCATCAAGGCTGTCCCATCCTCAGCCAGCAGCGTGGTGGTGTCCTGGCTGCCCCCGGCCAAGCCCAACGGCATCATCCGGAAATACACCATCTTCTGCTCCAGCCCCGGCTCGGGGCAGCCGGTACGTGATGGGGATGGGACTGAGATGGGAATCACCACCCTGTGCCAGGGAATGCTGAGCTGTCCGAGCAGGAGCGGGAGGGAGGGCTGATGCCAGGTAGTAGCAAAGGGCCCCTGGGGAGGTCCATGTGCTGCAGAGTTGTCCAAGGGCATCCATGGACACCCATTGTCAGCCTGTTCCTGTCCTCCAGCGTCTGCCCTGCCCAGTGCTCACTCCAGAGGGGGAAACGCACCAGCAGCTGACCGAAAATGGAATAGAAATCCAACCTGGCCCCATCCCTCCTTGGTGAGGGAGAGGTTGATGGGAGGTCTGCAGACTAGTGCTTATCAAAAGCTCCTTCTCAAACTCATTTCACTATCTGAGCCTCTGGTTTCCAGGGCAACATAATCTTTTCATCAAAGCAACTGGTAAAACCGCTGGGATCCGATATTGTTTTCTTGGCATCTTGTCAAAACTGTCATTTGGGTAAAAAAAAAATTATGTATACTATACAATATTCATATAGGTGTGTCTGCTTTGGGGTACATTTACAGCTCTGGGCCCTTCAAGGGCACCCGTGTGCAGACAGGGAGACGTGCGGGTCCCTGCGTGGTCACACGTGTAAATACCACATCCATCCCATGCCACAGGGGTGGTGGAGCCCCTGTCCCCGTCTGGTGCTGGCATATTGGGGTGGCCAGATGCTGTGCAGGGCAGCACTTCCCCACGTGGTGTGCTTGGAGCAGGGTGACTTTGTCCCTGATGCGATGGGCACTGGTCCTGGCACTTGCACACAACCAAACCTCTCGGAAGGGCCACAGCAGGGTTGGCACCGTCACTGTGGGCGATGCAGGAGATGTTTTGGGGACCCCTTGACCTCCCTCTGTGACCACAGAGGGTTTGAGGCGGGCTGGTGAGGGGTTGCCCCCACTCTGGCCCCCGCCGCAGCTTGGCGGGTGTCAGGGAAGCGTCCTTTCCTTTCCCGGGAACAAACCACGCCGTCGCAGCCATCTGTTCCTCGGGCTCCAGCCCGGGCTCCCTGGAGGAATCACGACACCAGCCGGCTCACACCGGCATTGAGGAACGTGGAGCAGAGCTGAGCCGCTGCTCGGGAGCAAACCCGGAGCGCGGCAGTGGGGTGGTGGCAGTGATGGGCTGAGGGTCTCACAGAGGCTGCACCTCTTCCCGTCCCCTCCCCGCAGGCCCCCAGCGAGTACGAGACCAGCCCCGACCAGCTGTTCTACCGCATCGCCCACCTGACCCGTGGGCAGCAGTACCTGCTCTGGGTGGCCGCCGTCACCTCCGCCGGCCGCGGCAACATCAGCGAGAAGGTCACCATTGAGCCCGCGGGGAAAGGTACGGTGGGGCTGCCAGGCTCGGGGACACCCCCTGCCCCAAGGGGTGCTGTGGCAGCCCCACAGCTGGTGGGAAGGGATGGCTGGGGGTGACCCCAGGGCAGAGGAGTTGCGGCGCGGGTGGTCTTAGCTCTGGGGTCTGTGCATGGGGTCCTGCCCACAAGGCTGACCCCCTCCTTGTCCCCAAGCCCCCGCCAAGATCATCTCCTTCGGAGGCACCGTCACCACGCCGTGGATGAAGGACGTGAGGCTGCCGTGCAACTCCGTTGGGGAGCCGGTGCCTGCCATCAAGTGGACCAAGGACAGGTACTGAGGGGGCTGCCAGCTGTGCCAGAGCTGGTGCCAGCTGCTCTGCCACACATGGCTGATACGCCCTGTCCCCTCCTGGCAGCGAGGACTCTGCCATCCCCGTGACAGTGGACGGCCATCGCCTGATCCAGGCCAACGGCACCCTGGTGCTGCGCTCGGTGAAGGCCGAGGACTCCGGCTACTACACCTGCACTGCCACCAACACCTGGGGCTTCGACACCATCATCATCAACCTGCTGGTGCAAGGTGAGGGTTCCCACCTCCGTGTCAGGGAGCAGGTGCCCTGCACGGACGTGCTCTGTCCCCACACTGGTGCTGCCCAGTGCTCAGTGGGTGAAGCACCTCGGGGTCTGTCCTGCATGAGGGGCTCGTGCTGGCCCAGGGCTGAGTGAGAGGTCTCCTTGGCACTTCTGGGGAGCACAGTTTGGGGCACTTTGTGTGTGTGAGGTGCTCATGGGCTTTCCTTCCTCCTTAGTGCCCCCGGACCAGCCCCGCCTGACTGTCTCCAAGACCTCGGCATCGTCCATCACACTGGCCTGGATCCCTGGGGACAACGGGGGCAGCTCCATCCGAGGTAGGGCTGCTGTGAGCAATGGGGTTGGTGCCAGCACCTCATCCCAGAGCCATGGGTGACTCTGCTGCTGGGAGCTGAGGCTCATGGAACATATTTTTAAGCCTTTCAGGCACACCCCCTGCATGCTGTGCCACGTTTTTTTCTCTGTGCCCCAGTTTCCCCCTCTTCAAAATGCCTCAGAAATCCTTCAGAGTAAGGCTGATGCTTCTGAGCTTGTAGCAGGGTCTTCCAGCCCTGAGGAGGGGATTGTGAGGTGTTTTGGACAAGCTGCAGGGACTGAGGTAGCTAAGGAAGGGCACATCATTAAGTGCTCAGGTGCTGGTGGCCAGGATCAGCCACAGTGCTGCTCCATGTCTCCCGGCAACTCTGAACCCACTAGGACAGGACTTGTCCCCTGTCCCTGCCAGGATGAGGATTTCAGGAGGGCTCCAGGAGCATCCCTGCTTTCCCAAGCCTCCTTTCTGCTCTGATTCATCTCATGAATTATACGTTGAAACAGCTGCACACGGAGGGGGGAGCGGGGAGCGAGGAAGGAGACCTCGCTTACAATTAATTAAAAGCATGAAAGTAATTACAAGCAAATCTCCCCAGCCAGCAGCCTTTCACTCCAGCGGACTCTGTTGATAAATTTGGTTATAATTGGATTAGAAATATTAAAAACATGCTGCATGTGCAAAATAAATAAATAACCAGTGGCAGGCACCAGGGTGCCAGGCACCATGGGCGGTGAGGGAGTGTCAGGGCTGGTGTTGACACCACTGGGAATCATGTGCCCACAGCCCCTGGGAAGGTCCAGGTATTATCATCCATAGGGAAACCTTGGAGCTCACAGAGCACCTTCACGTGGGTCCTTTGGCATCACCACACCAGTGCCCAGGTGGGGTGGGCACCAGAGTGGTCCTGCAGGCTCTGCATTGTGTGGTTTGTGACACACAGAGCAAGGCAGAAAACCTACTCTTCTCTGCTGTCTTTATTTGAGAATTGGCACAATATCCTGCAAAGATGTGTCAGTGCACTGTGGAAGGTTGGTCAGCAGCTGGGGCAGCAGGGTTTTGCTGTCCTGGGTGGCACCAGTGCCCTCAGTGCCATGTCCCTCGTCCCCAGCTCCATGTGCCTCTCCCTGAGAAGCCCAGAGCAGCCATCTTCAGGCTGGTTGGTGGCAGCGTAACAGGTTTGCTCATCTAGGACACAATGTGCTTCCTAATACTCTTCATCACGGGAGAGGAGGCGGCGTGCAATGACAGAAGCAACTTCCCTGCAGCTTCCCGAGGGAGCTAGTTAATTCTGGCTTTCCCTTTATAGCCTCACACCAGTCAATCACAGCGTGCACTCCCCGTGGAACCAAGCAGTGGGGCCGTACTGGTGGCACTGGGGGCGGGCGACGTGTGGCTGGGGCCCTCTGGCAGAGCACTCAGGAGGTGCTGGGGGTGCCCACACTCCTCTTGTCATGTGTGGTGGGCAGAGCAGGCAGATTTCCACCACCACTCATAGGCACACAGTGGTGCACAAATTGGTGTGCAGTGGGTGCCCTGGTGCTGCTGGGCTGCATTGGATTTGGGCACTGGGTGTGCCAAGGTGGGAGAGGGTACCCACAGGCTCTGTGCCAGCCCTAACCCCTTCCTCTCACCTTCATCTCTGTGCCTGGGGGTGACCCTCTGTCTTTGCTCCCACAGGCTTTGTGCTCCAGTACTCAGTGGACAACAGTGAGGAGTGGAAGGATGTGTTCATCAGCTCCTCTGAGCGCTCCTTCAAGCTGGAAAGCCTCAAGTGTGGCACGTGGTACAAGGTGAAGCTGGCGGCCAAGAACAGCGTCGGGGCCGGACGCATCAGCGAGATCATTGAGGCCAAGACCCACGGCAGAGGTGAGGCAGCCCCCCGGTGTCCCTGGGGGGGACACAGTGTTCCCCTCCCCACCACGGCCCTCCTGACAGCCCCTCTCCTGCAGAGCCCTCCTTCAGCAAGGACCAGCACCTCTTCACCCACATCAACTCCACGCACGCCAGGCTCAACCTGCAGGGCTGGAGCAGCGGGGGCTGCCCCATCACCGCCATCGTCCTGGAGTACCGGCCCAAGGGCAACTGGGTGTGGCAGAGCCTCCGCACCAACAGCTCCGGGGAGGTTTTCCTCACGGAGCTGCGCGAGGCCACGTGGTACGAGCTGCGCATGAAGGCCTGTAACAGCGCCGGCTGCGGCAACGAGACCACCCAGTTCGCCACGCTGGACTACGACGGCAGTGAGTGGGGGCCTGGGGCAGGGGGCACGCTGGTGGGGGGCACGGGGTGCTGATCACCCACCCCCCTGCACTCTGCCCTAGGCACCATCCCCCCGATCAAGTCTGCCCAAGGGGAGGGTGACGACGTGAAGAAGCTCTTCACCATCGCCTGCCCCGTGATCCTGGCCACGCTGGGAGTGGCCCTGCTCTTCATCATCCGCAAGAAGAGGAAGGAGAAGCGGCTGAAGAGGCTCCGAGGTGAGATGGAGATCAGAGGCTCCACACACCCTGTTCCTGGACCGCCTTGTTGTGCCCTAAACATCTCCCTTACAAAACCTCCTGGTTTTTTTGTGTCTCTTGCACAGATGCCAAGAGTTTGGCTGAAATGCTGATCAGGTGGGTCTCGGAGCTGCCTGTGGCTGGTGCTGGGTGGGGAAGCAGGGGAATGCTTGGTGTCAAGGGCTGGTCCTGGATGCTTTTAAGCCCAGATTCAGCCTTGTCTAGTTCAGACTTTCCTGGGCTCAGGCCTGTGAAGGTTGTGTCGGTGCCCTGTAGCATGGCAGCCTGTTGTTTCTGGCTGCTCCTGCCTGCCGGAGGGTCCTGGCACCCACCCTGGAGCTTGCCTGGGCAGAGCTGAGCCCCGGGTGGGCTGGCTGGTGGTGATGCCCAGCCCATCCTAGGCTGGAGGCACTGGGGCTCTCTCCGGTAATGGCCGGGTCTGCGTCCCCTCTTACCTCACAGCAAGAATAACCGCAGCTTTGACACGCCGGTGAAGGGGCCCCCACAGGGCCCCCGACTGCACATCGACATCCCACGGGTGCAGCTCCTCATCGAGGACAAGGAAGGCATCAAACAGCTGGGTAAGCACAGGCAAAACTCCCCTCCCCCTTGTGCCCCCGAGTGCCAGGGGGAACCCCATGGATGGGCTGAGTGTGGGCCAGCAGGTGCCTACAGCGAGCTCCTGGCCAGAAAAAGGTCTGAGCTCCAGCTTCTCCCCACAGGGGATGACAAAGCCACGATCCCGGTGACGGACACAGAGTTCAGTCAGGCAGTGAACCCCCAGAGCTTCTGCACAGGCGTCTCACTGCATCACCCTGCTCTGATCCAGAACACGGGGCCCCTCATCGACATGTCGGACATCCGCCCCGGCACCAGTGAGTGCTGGCAGTGCTGGGGGTGGGTGTGCTGGGAGCAGCACAGGGGGCTTGTAGACCCCTGTCCCACAGCAGTGGCCATGCCCCAGAGCAGCTGCTGGTAGGGCAGAAGGAGCGGGCAGTGCTCCAGGGAGATGGGACAGCATCCTGGCTGTCTGGGGGAGGGACCCACCGTGACTGTGTCACCTTTGTGCCGTAGACCCCGTGTCGAGGAAGAGCGTGAAGTCTGCGCACAGCACCCGCAACCGCTACTCCAGCCAGTGGACCCTCACCAAGTGCCAGGCATCCACCCCAGCACGGACCCTCACCTCAGACTGGAGGACAGTGGGCTCCCAGCACGGCATCACAGTCACTGAGAGCGACAGCTACAGTGCCAGCCTCTCGCAGGACACAGGTGTGCCAGCACTGCCCAGAGGCTCCCTGGCACTGCTGCCTGTTTGGGGTGCACAGGTTCACTGGCCATGACCCCAAACTGTGAGTTCAGGGTGACTGCAGAAGTAGAACTTAGTTAATGGGATCATGGAACCACGACTTGGTGGCTGTGAGCAGCCAGAGCTGTGCCCAGCTCTGGGGACAGAATCATAGAATCCTGGAGTGGTTTGGGTTGGAAGGGACTTTTAAGATCATCCTCTTCCATTCCCTGCCATGGCAGTGACACCTTCCACTAGACCAGGTTGCTCCACGCCCCTTGCAGATGGCTGGGTGTATCTCAGCAGGGACAGCCTGGGCGCTCCCACGATGACAGTGATGTGGGAAAAGGCATTCCCAGGGCAGGAAAAATTCACAGGTAGGTGACACGTCCTCTCCCCCACAGACAAGGGTCGGAACAGCATGGTGTCCACGGAGAGCGCCTCGTCCACCTACGAGGAGCTGGCGCGCGCCTACGAGCACGCCAAGCTGGAGGAGCAGCTGCAGCACGCCAAGTTCGAGATCACCGAGTGCTTCATCTCCGACAGCTCCTCCGACCAGATGACCACGGGCACCACGGACAATGCTGACAGCATGACCTCCATGAGCACCCCGTCCGAGCCCGGCATCTGCCGCTTCACCGCCTCCCCGCCCAAGCCCCAGGACAGCGAGCGCGGCAAGAGCGTGGCCGTGCCCATCCCACACCGCGCCAGCAAGAGTATGTACAGCTCCTGCCCTGCCCCAGAACTGTCCCACCCACCCCAGGAGTCCTGCCCAGTCCTGTATTCCTTTGTGTTCTTAGTATTTCTTCTCACTTTTTAATATTCTTTCTCTATTGCTTAATATTGTTCCCCATTTCTTCTGGTATTCCTTCAAATTCCTTTGTATTTTTTTTCCCAGTTCCTTGATATTTCTTCCCCTTCTTTACTATTCTTTCCCATTCCTTAGTCTTCCCTCTGCCATCTTTTACTACTCCTTACCATTCTTTAGTATTCCTTTCCATTCCTTGACATTTTTTTTCCCAGTCCTTGTTATTTTTTAATATTTTAATAGCAGTAATGCTATAGGGATAGAGGTGTTACATGTTACAAATATAAAAGACAAAATAATAACAGTGTTTTTACATCTACATGTAAATCCTTAAATTAAGGTACTACAGCTGCAGATGATGCTACAGAACACAATTAAAGGCAGTAGTGTAATACAACAGAAATATAACACTATAACACCTATAAGAGACAATATAACTATGCTGGGCCTTATACATACATAGACATAAAACCTTAAATTAAGGTGATAACTATAGATGATGCTATATAACACAGCATAGCAGAATCTATTATTGCAGCACAGACACTACTTACCTTGGCAGAGTAAAACCTTCCTTGTAACTTATCTATCACACTGCTGTGGGCTCTAACAGGTGCTGCAGAGAGTAGAAGGGATATTTACCATGCTGCTTTATGGAACAGAGGGTGATCTTTACCTGCAGAGGTACCACTGTGATACATCACAGATTAATAACAAGCATCCTGCCATACACATCCTATAGTGTGTTACAGCTGAACAGAGATGACATGCAGCTTACAGAACATATTATAAAACTTATACAATCAAAAGCAATATTGTTATATTGTCTCTTACAGGTCCTATATAACAAATACAATAATGCACTGTCTTATATACATTCACATATATCCTTAAATTAAGGTACTAGCTTATATATAAGGCTAGAGAACACACAGCAGAAGATATTGCTTATTGCAGTGTACTATAACAATTGATGTCACAATACATTACAGAACATGATCTGTACCTCCATGGATGCCACTGTCCTGTGTCACACACTAATAAACAGCATTCTGCACTATATAACATATACAGACTATACCATAACTGAAAAGAGAAGACCTACAGTTTATAGAATATACCACACTATCTACAATTAAAAACAAAAGTGTTATATTGTCTCTTGTGGGTCTTGTATATAACACAAATATAAAAATGCAGTGTCATAAATACATACACAAAACCCATAACTACCCTATATAATGAGCACAACACAGCAGAACAGTGGCTATTGTAGCACATGCCACTCACATAGCAATAACACATTCTAACACCGATGTGCCCTGTGTTCTCTAAGAGGTGTCATGGATGTACAGGGAATATTTACACAAAACACAGTGCTGTACACAACACATATATGTCCCATCAATACCTGTTTGCATCACACTAATAAAATATCATATAATACATTGCATACACATAGTATATATAGTATTATAGATGGCTGAAAACACAAAGAATGCTGTGATAGCATTAAGATCTGTTAATACACTGCACACTTAGCATTACATTATTACTACTTTTACATTATAATGCATTATTACTCTGTACACTACAACATTACCAATAGTGTTCCATTGTAACACTTTATTACTCTTACATTACACCATTACCAGTAGTGGTACNCCACTGTCCTGTGTCACACACTAATAAACAGCATTCTGCACTATATAACATATACAGACTATACCATAACTGAAAAGAGAAGACCTACAGTTTATAGAATATACCACACTATCTACAATTAAAAACAAAAGTGTTATATTGTCTCTTGTGGGTCTTGTATATAACACAAATATAAAAATGCAGTGTCATAAATACCCTATATAATGAGCAAACACAGCAGAACAGGGGCTATTGTAGCACATGCCACTCACATAGCAATAACACATTCTAACACCGATGTGCCCTGTGTTCTCTAAGAGGTGTCATGGATGTACAGGGAATATTTACACAAAACACAGTGCTGTACACAACACATATATGTCCCATCAATACCTGTTTGCATCACACTAATAAAATATCATATAATACATTGCATACACATAGTATATATAGTATTATAGATGGCTGAAAACACAAAGAAGAAGGCTGTGATAGCATTAAGATCTGTTAATACACTGCACACTTAGCATTACATTATTACTACTTTTACATTATAATGCATTATTACTCTGTACACTACAACATTACCAATAGTGTTCCATTGTAACACTTTATTACTCTTACATTACACCATTACCAGTAGTGGTACATTACGATACCTTGTAGGACATCGTAGGGAACGATGCCCAGTGGAGTTTGACACCTCCCAGCCCTGAAGGGCCGACTTTGGGTTGACCACGTGGGGTGTTCCGTGTGCCAGGACACCGTGGCATACAGAGGGTGGTCACTGCAGAGCCTCACGTGCCTCCTCTTCCCTTGGCAGGTGACTACTGCAACCTCCCGCTGTACGTCAAGTCGGACGCGTTCTTCCGCANACCACCGAGACACGGGTGCCCACGCACTCCAAAGTGGGGGGCTCCAGGGACTCTCTCCTAGAGATGAGCACGTCGGGGGTAGGCAGGTCTCAAAAACAGGGCGCCGGAGCCTACTCCAAGTCCTACACGCTGGTGTAGGGCCAACCCACCGGATGCTGCTCGTCCCCCCCCTCCCCCCCCCCCCCCCCACTTATATTTAATTAACA
>VYXB01010299.1:747164-786350 GCA_013397135.1 Pachyramphus minor | reverse complement strand
GGTCACTGCAGAGCCTCACGTGCCTCCTCTTCCCTTGGCAGGTGACTACTGCAACCTCCCGCTGTACGTCAAGTCGGACGCGTTCTTCCGCAAGCCGGACGCGCACGAGCCGTGCCCGGTGGTGCCGCCGCGGGAAGCGTCCATCCGGAACCTCGCCCGGGCGTACCACGCGCAGGCCCGGCACATGACGCTGGAGCCCGGCGCCAAGCCCCTGGGGCTGCCTCCCCCGGCCTCGGCCGCAACCACCTTACCTCAGAGGACTCTCCCCATNATATTTAATTAACAAACTTGTACATAATGGACTCTTTTGTATAAAAATGAAGCTATTTTCTTCTTCTCCGAACAGAAAAAGAAACCAGGGCACAAAGAATTTGATGTTACAGATTTAAAAATATAATATATATGTAAACATATATATATATTTCACATCATTTTGAAAGGGGCACAAGGAAAGACTCAGCGACTTTTTCTTTTTTTTTTTTTTTCTCTCCCTGATCTTGTTGGTGGTTTTAAAAAGGAACGTCTCCAAGACATTGCATGCTATTTTACTGTTCTGAAAACAGCAGGAGTTGCTTCAATTTGCAAATGCTTATGTGTTAATACCTTTTTCTATGAAAAAAAACCCAGCGCTGTGTGCAATAAAGGTTATGTTTATACGTGGGCGTTTGTTAAGTGAGCAGGGAATTAAGGCAGAGCAGGGCAGGAGGATGGAGAGGGACAGCCCAGGGCAGCCAATGTGCAGAAATACTAAGACACAGGATTAAATATTAAGGAATACTAAGAAAAGGGATTAAATATTAAGGAATACTAAAGCACTTACCGACCTGCAGAGCCGTGGGGCAGAAGGAGGGTCAGGGATGGGAACGGAGTCCTGAGTGGAAAAGCCCAGCCACAACCAGACTGTGCCACAGCACCAGGTCACTGGTAAGTCCAGCTCCAGCCCAAAGTGAACCAAAGTGCCAGACAGGAACCCTGGTCCAGCTCATCCAGAGGGGTGAACTGATGCTGGAACCCTCGAGAGCCACGGCACGGCTCTGGTGCCAGACAGCTCTGGCAGCTCAAGGTAAGTGCAGGGCAGCTCCAGCATCATGCCCAGCACCCAGAGAGGCACAGGAGCTCCTCACAGCAGGGCCTGGTTCCCTGTGATGTGGCAGCAGGGAGAGCAGGAGGAGCAGCAGCGCTGCTGAGCACAATGAGCAGCAAAACACAGCACATTGTGGTGAAGTGCAGCACAGTGCCATGGATCACGGGGTGTCTGCCTTCCATCGTGGTGAACCATGGCACAGGACATGGTACAACACTGCACAGGTGCCCCAGGACACCACAGCACAGTATAACACCATAAAGCCCAGCACAGCCCCCACCATAATTTGTTCTTATTTTTCCTCCTTGTTTTTACCACCAGCCACAGCAATAAACCACCAAAGAGATGCAGGTTCTACCTTCCCCTTCCATATGTGGTTGTGAAAGCAAGAGCAGCTGAAGCTCAGGCAGGAGCCAGGGGCTCTCAGCCCTTCTTACCTTCTCTGCTACCCCAGGAAGGCAAAAATAGCTCAGGCCATTATTAACTCTTGTTTTAGTAACCCAAAGTACAACTTCACCTTCCTGAAGAGCTTCTGGCGCTTCGAGGTCTTATTAACAAACTGCACTTTCATTTCCTTATTCCCTGTAATTTATAAGCTCAGGTTTTCATCAGTTCTCCATCCATGCTTCCTACCCACTGGTTCCAGCTTTTTCCTTGCACATACACTCCCTATTTTAACTCGAACCAGCAGTTGGAGCATCTATGCACAGGTTTGCACCAGTCTCTTTTTTTTTTCCCCTCTTTACAGGGTTTAATTCATCAGTTATAATCAAGCACTGCAGAGATCACTCTTTCAATATCTCTCCATAATTTTTTTAAAATGTAGTACCCAAAGAAAAATTACATGGAAATACAGTGACTGGTGCTACTGGTGACATTACCTGCAGTCTCCACATGCAGCAGTTCCCTTCCCTGCCTGCTGGCACACTGGTCAGCAGATCCTCCTTTGCCATCTGCTTCTTCCTAACTAAGGTAACTCCTGAAGTCCTGCAGAGCTGGAAGCACCTTGGCAAGAGCCTGGCAGCTGTTCACCCCTGGCACTGAGAAACAAGCTGTTAAGACAATTTCTTATGCCCATTTTTTATAATTTTTGGCCATTATTCAGGTACCACTCAGAGCCAACCTCTGCCAAGGAGCATCTTGCATGGAGAGGGGGCACCTTCCCCACACTCCCCACTGCAACTTGCCCAAAGGCAGGTCTGTCCCACACTGGCCAGTGTTTGCCATCAACCAAGGGAAACCAGTCCTGCCCATTCTGTCTCTCCCTGAGAGCAGTGGAGAGTGGTAACAGCAAACCAGCATTCCTCAAGCATTTTTGTAAGGATTTCAAAACCAGTTAAGAGCATATTAGACTTACAAACCTTTATATAGTACAGATTAAAGAGAAAAAAAAAAAGGCAAGTGCCCAGCCCCATCTTAAAGCAGTGCCACCACCAGGCAGCACCTCCAAAAATGCCAATACCAGGCTCAGAATAGAAATAGAAGAGAAATTAGAATTAGAAACAGAAAAGGCAAGTGTGTTCAGCTGTAAGAGTAAGTAGATTAGCAAGATAAAAAGCAGGACAGATTAACAGAGATTAATCGTCTTTATTGGAATTGGCTAGTACAGATTTCCTTCTACATCTTAGCAAGGATTCTCCCCCTTCCCTTCCCCAGCAGGCACAAGCCTGCACAGTTTAACACAGCCCAAGTTTCCAGCACTCACCCACGAGACCCCAACACCCCCCTGCTCCCAGCGAGCCCACTGCCCTTTGCCACTGCAGGATTTGGAGGAAAACAGTGAACTCAAGCCACACCAGCCCAACTCTGCCTTCAACAGCAATCAGACAAAGAGCCCTCAAGCTCAGAAATCCAGAGTTTTGTTTCAGGTCTGCTTTACCAGCTGTCTTGCACAGCATTCCAGCCAGACCCCAGGTCACCTGCCACACACACCTCCCAGTGTCTGCCAGCCCAGGCTGCCCACACCACCCCAGTGAGCAGCCCTGCTCCAGAGGAGAGCCATGAGCACTGGATGCCACCACAGCCAAGCACAGGCAGAGTCCAGACACCCCACACCACCCCTCACAAGCTGAAGGTAAGTAGGGGCAGCTGGGGACAGAGCCCTGGTAAGGAAGGCTGAGGGTAATTATGGCTGGAGAGGAAAGCAAAGGGTTCTTGGGCCACAGCTCAGCAGCTCTGCACAGAAACCTCAGCAGCAGAGCCAGCAAAGCAGCACTGGAGACCACGCTCAGGGCTCTGAGCCAGCAGCCCCTCCATGCCCTGCTCCTTCCCCCAGATCCCCCAATCCCCCCTTACCCCCTGCTCACAGCAAATCTCCCTGTTCTCTGCTGGCCAGAGCTCTTATGCTTTCATCTTCCCTCTTTCAAGCTGCAAACACCAGCACTCAGAAACAGAGACACTCAGACCCAAGACTCTCCTGGGGTCTTGTCCTTGCCTGCCCAGGAGCAGGTCTGTGTTCAGCTTTGCTGCACCAGAACACCAGACCAAGGGGCTGGGTGGGCTCTAACCCAAACACCAGCATTACCAGAGGGCTGTCTCAGAAAGGAAAGAGGGTTCAAAGCCTCAGGAGACAGAGTCCCACCCCACAGCTGCTCTGGCACCCCAACCAGTTCTCCCCAAGAAAAGGTAAGACCAGCTCACAGCTCAGCTCCTCAGCTGCCTGCAGCGCGTCCCCTCGGTGACATTCCCACTCCAGGCTGGCTCCTGGACACTGTGCTGGCACCTCTGCCAGACAGGAACCCAGAGCAGAGGACAAAGGCAGTTGTTCCACTCCTTGTGACCCAAGGGCTGCCCAAGGACAGGCTTGCAGCATCAGCCCCTGTTCCAAGGCCCCCAACAGCCCCTCTCCAGCTGTACCCTGGCCCACGAGGGCGATGCTGTCTGGGGAAGGACTGAGCAGGACAGAGAGCTCACTCTGGGCAGCGACCAACACAAGGGCAGAGAATCTACACCTGCACCAAGGGGGTGCAGGTATAGGTTCAGGGGGCAGGTTCACAGTCACCACAGCCCCAAAAGTCTCTGGGATACAGAACAGACAAACAGGAGGGACAGTGCAGGGCACGGATGGATGATATATCTACTTCTTTTCCTGCTTCTGCTGCTGGTACCTCCTGAAGTGGGTCTGGATGGTGATGGCTGCCCTCTCCGAAGGGTCACTGAAGCGCCTGCTATCCTTGCTGTCATCAGGGGTCACATCTGGGGTGACAACAGAGCATCACAGTGAGCACAGGCAGTGCTGGTGGCCCTGAACAGGCTGCATACAGCAGGGCAGGGCTCTGGCATCACCCCCACAGGGTCAGTGGCCTCCCCAGTCCCCAGTCAGGACATCTTTCCTTGCTGGGGATGTCAAAGGGGCTGGAATGCTCAGAGCATGAAACCACAACTCCACTGGCTCACAGAGACATCTCCAGGGCACAGAGAGAAGGGAACAGGAGGCAAAGCAAAGCCCAGCCTCCCTGGCATCACTAAGCCCTCTATTTACACAGCCCCACTCCCCAAAGACAGCAGCTTCCCCACGTTTAATCACCACGTATGATGCTCACTTACTTTCACACACACAAATAAGATTAGAAAAAAAGCCCGGCACTGTACAGCAATAAAGCTCTCATGCTGACAAATGGGAGCCCTCCCCACTCCTGCTTAATGTGGCATTAGGGAAGTATTGTGAAATTCAACAGGAACTGCATCAAAGCCACTCAGCAGTGCTCCTCTAAGCCAGTGTGTCACTACTAAGCACCCCCCGAGCAGCCATCAGGAATCCTGGGGCCAGATGCTGCTGTATAAACTCACTGCTGTCACCTGAACCCATTTCCCTTCACAGCCTAAAAGAAACTGCCAAGTAAAATGATAAATAAGAGGAGTCCATGTTAAGAAGGGGTTCCCTCCTGCCCTGCTCAACAAGACACACCATCAGCTGTAAATCCTGCACAATGCACAAGTCCAAGGGCAGAGGCTGAGGACCATGGGGCAGGTACTGCTGTGCCTGGCAGGAGGAGCTTTGGCTGTGTGGGCTGCCCAGAGCTCCCCAGCAAACACACCTGCCCAAGGAGCTCAGCCACTGTCAGCCTGGGGACCTGCACCTACTGCAGGGCACTGAGACCCCCCCAGCAGCTCCTGGTCCAGCCAGGAGGGACGTCACAGCAGCAGCCCCAGCCCCCACTGCCCCTTATCCGATTGGCACCAAGAATAGAACTGCTCAAAATCCTCTTTGCTGAGCCCTCCACTTCAGCAGAGGGGCAGAGCCTTGGAGACCAGAGCAAGAAGGAAAGGGGGCTGAATTCCAGGAGGGTTTACCAGAGCAAGGAGAAGAGGATGAGGGGCTGTTTTGGGGGATAGTGTGAGTCCCCCCCAGCGGGACCCCATAGGAGTCAGTGGGGCAGGTTTCACAGGAGGAGGGGAGAGGGGAGAAGGGATTTGCACAGCCACACATGTACTGTTATACACTCAGTTATGCATCCCTGGGACCTTCACTGGCTGATACTACACATATTAACAAATATCTCCTCATTACATATCCTTTAATAATGTCACAGGGACAGATTTTTGGAGGTAGAATGACAGCAAGAAGGACAGAGGTGCTGCAGTGCCTGCTCTCCTACTGCAACCACAGTCCCAGCCCCGAGTTTCCCCCATTACCTGGGCTGGGTTTTCTTTACTGCCTCCCTGCCTGCCCCATACTCACCTTTCTCTCCAGAAAGTGAGTAGATGCTGTTGTGCCGAGAGCTCCTGCCTCTCTGGAAAGGTAGAGAAGAAGACTATGAGTTACTTATATCCCAGGCAGAGCAGTGAGGACAGTCCCTTTCAGGCCAGCTGGGAATGTCTGAAACGGACAGCATCAGCCCCACCAAGCTTTCCACTGTCCATTCCCTTTGGGAAACTGGAACATGATTACTGTTGTTCCCTTAAAGAGCACTGATTAATTAATCTGCATCTGTGAAAAGACTTCCAAGGAGAGGCAGGAAAGAACTTTGTATCCAGACTCAGAGCTGTGAGATGCACCAGCGCACCTTGGAATGGATGTTGGCAGAGATTATCCTCACTGGGTCTGCATTTCAAACCAGCAAGGAGACAGGCTTGCTGGGTTTGCTTTCCCCACTCCAGCCCCTACACTATGAACCTGCAGCTCCTGGGATGCCGGGTCTGCTAGGGGATATTTCCATTCCTAAAAATAAGCTTGAATTGGCCTACAAATACCTCTGCTACATTTTTCATCTCATCCCACCTCCTGACATCACCTTTCAGGGGGAAAGAGGAAAAAACCTCTCCCCCCTTGCTCTTCTGCTCTGAGCAGCCTGCCTGGCTGACACAGCTGCTCCTGCAGCAGGCAGTGCCCCCCCTGAGCCAGCTGCCCTGGGGGTGCCCCCAGCCCTCACCTCGCTGTCCCGGCTGGTGCGGCGGCTCTGGGACACGCACTGGATCTGCCAGGGCAGGGGCTGGTACACGAGGTAAGGCAGGGGCTCCTCACGGAACAGGTTGGTCTCCAGCTGCACACAGAAAGGGTTTGCAGCAGGTAAGAGGACAGGAGAGAAAGGGGAAGAGCAACAGAAATTGCTGCTCCCTCCACATGCATCACCAGTGATCGGAACCCTCCATGGCACCATCCTGATGAGCAACTCATCGGGAGGCCGTGGGGCTGCAGAGCCCACGGGCAACACTGAGGCCATGGGGCTCCCAAACCTCCCACCAAGGGTTTAAAGCAGGCACAGGGGGCCATTCCCACCAGGGTGAGTGGAGACCACTGCCTCCTCTCCCTGCCCCCACGGAGAGCAGCCGTAGGCAGGGGAGGAATAAAACAGAAGCAATAAATCCCAGCTGCTGCTGGGTCAGCCCAGACTCACCTGTCTGACCGCCCTCACCACGAAGAACAGCGCTGTCATCAGGGTGCCCAGCATGGCCGGGGTGTCCGAGGGGCTCCGTCCTGGAAGGCACAGCTCTGGGAGCAGAGCACGGTGATGTCCAAGCAGCCAGGGACTGAAGTGCCCCTCCTTGGGCAGGCAGAGGCCAAGCCCCTTAATGAGCTTATGGCTCGAGCTCCTCCTGGTGAAGTAATTGAGCGCTGCCCTTTTAACTTCTGATGGCAGAGTTTCTCCAACAGACACACTGCTGGCATTCCAGGAAAAGCAAATCCCCTCCTCCACGTACACAGGCAGGGCAGTGAGCAGGACACACACGCACAGCACAGCCCCAGGCTGTGCTCAGATCACAGCAAAGCCCCCACAGCCCAGACAGGACTTGGGATGTCTCAGAGCTGCCCTGTGCTCTTTGCACAGCAGCTGCTCAGGAGTGGGGTAGGGGACCTGTCCCCAAAAGTGCCTGCCCAGACAGCCTGTGCTGCCATCAGAGAGCTCCTCTTATCCAGCTCTCCAGCAGGCCAAGACACACCAGTGCAGACCATACACAGCAGGAATTGGGGCAAGTCAAGGCTTGGTGGAGCTGTGTTTTCTTTTTAAGGACAAAACTATCAGCCTCCACTTCTGCATGACCAGCTGATCCACACACTGTGCCTCACCAGCCCTCCAGCTCCCACAGGTGGCTGGCAGGAAGCCACAAGGGGACAGGAACAAGCCATGGGAAGAGAGAAGAACGTCACCAATCCTCCCTAATTCCTAGGGAGAGCATTACTCAGCAATCCCACCACAGCATCCCAGAAGCACCCAGTGCACTGCTGGGGGAATTCCTGGCTGCTCCCAAATACTTGGGAAATCAGCAGCCACATCCAATCTCCAGTTACACAATTTTAACAGATCCCAAGATGCCAGAGAGAAGCTCCAGCACAAGACCTTGTCTTGGTTCTGCAGTTTTGGGTTTGGGCTTTTTCTGTCCCTGCATTTGCTACCCTGACCAGATACTTGAAAGAATAATGCTAATAAAGCCATAATGAGCTGAAGTGGTCTTGGAAACTGCCAGAAATAACCTTGACAAGACAAAACATGAGACAGCCCAGAGACAAGCAAGGGAAAGATGTGAGAGGCAAGTACAGCTGGATATCCAGAGCTACAACAAAACAGGCTCATGTTGATTTAATTTTGTACAAAACCAGATACAGATGCTATCCCAGGTTTTAACAGGAAAAAGGAACATGTTTCAAACTGAGTTGTTGTTAAAAAACTGGCATTTCTCTGCAGCACTAATCCATGCTTCTCCCAACACACAGAGTGGATTCAGTGACACAGCTTTGGCCACAGTGAGCCAGAACCATGGAGTCCCTTCTAAAACACCTGACTGGAAGGATTGCCATGTTTCCCCCAGTATCCAGGAAACTAAAAGCAAAATCCCTACAGACAGGGGCTGGTGCAATCCAACAGCAGATGGGAAACCCGTGTTTTGATCCCTCCCTTCCTAGAGAGGACTAAGGCTGGCTGAGTAATTACAAAAATTCTAAGAACATCAGCAAAAAAAAGACTTAAAATAAAATATACAGACATTCTTAAGAGCTGTAAAATGATGTTCATCAAAAATATATTTCTATTTGCATGTAAACATCCCCCTGCCGTGCTCGCGGCGTGTGCCAGCACACACCACCCAGGAGCAGAGCAGGAGGGGGCTGTGCATCATCACCCACCCGAGGAGCACACACAGCACAAGGGGTGAGGGGCATCTCAGGAGAAATGGCTTTGAAGATCATTTTTCACAGACAGGATCCCTTGAAGTGCAGGCGTCCTCATCAGGCAAAATGGCAAGTGGCTCGGCAGCTCTTCAGGGCATAAAATATTTAGAGTCAGCTTGGAGAAAATACTGACAGAGACAAGCAAATACCACATTCCTGCTCAGCAGTATGGAATCCTGACCTCTCCCCACTGGGCAGAGCAGCACCACCTGCCCCCCTCCCAGCCTGTGCATCCCAGTGGGCTGGGATCACTCTGGACACGGCCTTTCCCAAGGAACACGACTGCAGCCCCCCAGTGAGCAAAGCCACGAGCCACCATCCCGCAGCTGAGGTCCAGGAGCTGCTCACCCCAATCCCTGGGCCAGCTTTCCAGACTTCAGAGCCCATCCCACAACCCTCCTCTCCCAGGATCCCTGTGGAGCTGCTGCAGGAGCAGCCAGGCCAGGCTCCAGGCTGGATGCCAAGGGCTCCCCAGCCCTGTGCAGGGAAGCAGACCCCAGCTGCTGAGCTGAGCTCTGGATCCCTCTCCCCAGGGCATGGAAGGACGCAGGTGGGGCTCTGTCTCGACATTCACAGGAGACTGAGCTCCTCAGCAGTGCCTGCACCAGCAGACACTCCTCACACTCTCCTGCCATCCCTGCTCCTGCTGCCATTGGCACATCCATGACACGGGAACAGAGCTCCACAGCTGCTTGGCTGAGCAGCTCTGGCCAGTCTGGCACAGAGAGGAGCAGGGAGTGCTTGTCCAGCGCTGCCATGGAGAGCCACTCCTGGCTCAGTTCCTATTGCTTCCACCCCAAACAAGCAGAACATTCCCCAAGGGCCAGAATCTGTCATTCCCTGATTTTGTCCCCAGATTCTGCACCATTCCACTGCTCCTTCTCCCTGCTCACACGTGCCACAGGCCAGCTGACACAGCCCACCTGCCATGGAGCATTTGCTGGGCATTGCTGCAGGCTCATTTCCTGACACGTTTCCTCCAGCACAGTCTCAGCTGGATTCAAATCCTCCCCCTTGACCAGTTACTCAAAGTCCTCCATGATTCACAGCTCTGCCTCACCACTGCCAGAATACTAATGAGGGAAATGTTGATTTATCGAAGCCCTGATATGTCACTGCTGGATTAAACAGTCTATAAAGTATATTTGGACACATTACAGGATTAGAAGAATCCACCTGGGAAGTTTGCTTCCTCCTTCCTCCACTCTCTTGCAAAGAGACTTCTTTTCAAGGACACACAGACACAGCAGTGGTGGCTGGGTGGGCATCACTGAGACCCAGCACACCACAGGGAGACCCCCACCATCCCTCCAGAGAAAAATCCCACCTTTAGTAGTGGTACACCTTAATTTGCCTGTTTTCATCCATTCCCAGCTGGAGGAGGCTGGGGCTGGTGCTGCTGGCCGGGGGCTTCTGTGCACGAGGGGAGAGAGGTCTGGCAGCTGGGTGAAGGAAAAGCCTGGCTTAGAGCAGGAATTAGCACACCTGAGCACAGCCAGACAGGGCAGGTACTGAGGCAGGGAGCCAGCCTTGTGCACACATGCTGTATTTAGCCTGCTGCATCCCAGTCAAATGGAATTAAAGGGGGATTAGGGAATTCAGAGGTGCACCAGAGGCTCAGGACAGCACAGAGGCCCCAGGGATTTGCTGCTTATCAGTGAACACTGGAAGAGACACCAACACACCACACAGCCTGGAAACATCCCTGCTACCAGCACAGAGAGGTCTTGCTCTCTGGGTCCAACCTCATGCTGCAAGATGCCCTGAAATGGAGCTGGAGAAGAGCTCCAGGGAGAGCCCAGCCCTTGTGGCCACCCCACATGCCAGGTCCATGTCTCCAGGTGCCCTCACTTCATGCTGGGCTGCTCAGCAGGGCCTGCCCATGGCCAAGGGCAGGGCCTGCAAGACCAGACCCCCTTCTTGCCCGCTGCCTCTTCCACTCTGCACTGTTTGGTTCTTGTTTTTTAAATTCTCACATTACCAGCTCTAACTTCACAGCAGAGCAGCATCACTAAAGAGCATTACAACCAGGGAAAGGAAGGGAGGAGAATCCCTCAGTCAAGTACAGCTCAAGGAGCAGCAAACAGGTTGCTCATGCTCTAACTGCTACACACCACATTCCTCTGCAGGACCAGACACTAAAGTCACAATTGCTGCTCAGTGCTTCGGTGTCCCCAGTTCACTCACCTCCTGCAGGGAGCAGGGACACAGTTAAAGGCCAGACCCAGGTAAAGGATACGCTTTTGGGTCCTTCCTGAAGCTTTTGAGCCATTTCTTGTTGCTCTCAATCATTCCTTCAATGCTCATCTTCCCTGGCTCACGGAACCTGGAATGCTGGAACTGCCGGATTTGTTCCCTGTGGCACGTGAGAGAGAGTGAGAGGGTAGGTGAGAGAGAGAGGCCTGGGCAGAACTGAGGAGAAAGTGATGGGCTGTTACAGAAGCAGCCACCATTACCAAAGAAGACCCTTACTCTGCAGGAACATATCCCAGCTTGTTGTCCAGAGGCTTGGGATTCCCACTGAGTGATGAGATCCCATCTGGAAAACAAGACATTAAACACAGACTCACCAAAATCAAGTCTTTATACCTAGGTGCATTTACTTCCTTGTACCATGGACACACTGTCCCTACAACCTGCCAAGGGCACTGTGGAGTTAAGGAAGCAGAGAGGGTGATCCCTGTGTGCCACTCACAGGAGGCTCCCAGTGAAATGGTTGTCTCCTCTTCTTGCTCCCTTTAGGAACAGCTGCTTTCTTGGGTGCATATTAAAGGGCAGGATGACAGGAGCAGCCATATGCTGCACTTCTGGAATGAGCTTCTCATTCCTTATCCCATTAGCACCCTTCCTATCAGCAGCTCCAGTGCATCTGCCCTTCCAGCATTGGAAGGGTGAGACAGTCAGAACTGGCAGGGCTGAGAAATCAAAAGCTGAAGGCAAGGAAGCAGAATGGATTAAGGACAGGAGACTCACCTGGGAAATACCTGTGCCACTTCTCTGCCAGGATGTTGTCCACTGTCTGCCCTGAGATGGAGAGACTGGAGCTCAGCCCACTGCTCCAGGCCCACCTGCCTGTGGAGGACACCCTGGAAACATCCCCCAGGGAGCTGCCTGCCTGCAGGCCTGCCAGGGAGGAATATGTGGACAGAGGGATGCCATCTCGGGCTGTCGAGGCGAAGAGAGGAGTGTGGTGATGGCTCAGGGAGTCCAGGACACCCAGGACCCCGTTCAGCTCGCTGGTGATACACTGCAGAGAGTCCCTCAAGTGCTGGATCTTCTCCAGCTGGGGGACAGGCCATAAATCTGTCCTCAAATCAACTGGAGAAACAGAGGAGGAAAAAGGGGTCGCAGGCAAGCGCTAATAGGAGCAGCTTTTGTGCAAGCAACCCAACCCTCCTGCCCCTCCTCCCCTGCACCACTCCAGTTACAGGCAACTGGGGGCCAACAAAGAGCACAAGCAGCAGAGAGGGAATTGCAGCAGCCTCTCCTGCCTTGGATGTGAGGCAGGGGAAACCCAGACTCCTGCAGCAGAGCAATACAGCTCTGCAGCAGGAGAGGGAAGAGCTGAAACCAGGTTTTATAATGCACAGAGGTTTCAAGAGCAAGTTCATGCACAGTCTCCATCCCTCTTATCTGCCACTACAGGCAGGAAACAAGTTTTTCCAATCAAATTTCACACACAGAGCAGTCCCAACCATGGGGACCAGACCTGCCTTCGAAACCACTGAGCACAAGCGAGATCATCATCAGAGAGGTGTGAGGCAAAGCCAGAACAGGTCTAGAGCCTCACAGGGTGGGCACAGCACACCGAGCCAGTCAGGCACTTACATTTAGGTTGACACAATTCTCCAGCAGATGCACTGTCTGTGTCCTCAGAGTCACTCAGATCAAAAGTCACCACCTTCTTGCATGCAGCACTCTTCAGTGTATCCTCATCCGAGAGCTGGTCAGGAGGAAAACAAAGCAGCAAAACCTGCTGTATCATCCCTGGAACATAAAAGCTGCTGGAAATCTGCCTACAGCTTGTCTACTCAGTCAGGCACAGGTCAAGTGAAGGCAAACTCGTCTTCAGTCCCTGACAGCAAAATCTGAATATCAAGAGACTGCTTAGGCTCTGGAAGTGTGAGAGGCCAAATCCAACAGCCATGTGAACTGGCCCTTCTAGACAGGAGTCAGCGTGTTTTGTGCTTTAAATAACCCTCAGAACTCGTGCAGGGCTGGGTTCCCTCTTTGCACCATCCAAAGTCTGTGCTCGTGCATCTGGTGCTGCCCTGCCCAAGGCCACGTGGTCCCAGGCAGAGCCAAAGACATTCCAAGGCTTGCCTTGGTCAGGAGAGCAGACTCCATCCCAGACCTTGTTTTCTCTAGGCTTTTTTCCAGGCTGCTTTCTGCAGCCACACACTCAACAGTCTCCTGTGATTTCACAGAAAGTGTTTCAAAATCCAGCTCTGCTGGCAAACTCCAGTCTCTGGCCACCAGCTAAACAGGGACCACCAGCCCCTTGGGGCCTGGGGCAGGAGGCCAAGAGCTCTGGGCAGGGAGAATGCAGCTGGGAAGACCCTGGGAGTGATCCTGGTGTTTACCTCCTCCAGCAGTGAAGACTCCAGCTGGCTGAGCTTCTCCTCCTTCTTCTGCAGCAGCACCTGTCCTTTCTGCATGGCAGACCTCATCCTGTCCAAGTGCTTTGCCTCCTGCAGGGGATTAACAGCCAGGCAAGGAGGGAAATTAAACCAGAATGACAGGAAATGATCTATGTCAGCAGTTAGGGTGACTTTCATTATCTCAATCTGCTCAGCACAGGAAATGATGCTGCTGGAGTGAAACTGCCCCCAGGTCCTCGAGAGCTCGGGAAGTGGTGTGGACAGTGAGCAGAGCACGTGGCTCAAAGCAAGGTCAGCCCAAGGAAAAGGAGGTTTTACTTCCAAACCCCACATCCAACAGTGTCACCACACCTGCAGGGCCAGGAACTGATCCCAGGGCTGTGGGATTGTTTGTGTCCAACCTGTGAAGGAGCTCAGGGCTCACCTCCTCCAGGTTCTGGCGCATGCCCTCCAGGAGCTGGGAGCTGTGGGGATCCTGCACTGCCTCCTGAGCCTTCTGCAGGTCCTGGCGCCACTGCACCCTGGCAGCCTTCAGTGCCGAGTGCCTCTTCCTCATGGAGTGGGTCTGGCGCAGCAGGAACTCCTTGGCATTCCGGAGGGAGGCCCCTTCGGCAGAGATGTAGCTCCGGACACTACAGCAGAGAGGCAGGAGTGAGTCTTGTCTGCCTGTGCCCTCCTGCACACCTCACACAGCCCCTCCCAAAACCAGGATTGTCAGTGCACTGTGTGTAAACCCAAGCTAAAGCATTTGCTTGGGAAACCAGAGCAAAAAGAAAGACTTTCTGGCACTTGGATACTCACGGATCAAACTGGAAGTTGCTTTCCTCGTGGCTCTGAGAGGTTGGGGAAGTGGGTTCTCTGGATGAGTGCTGAGGAGGTAAAGCATTTCAAGAATTAAGACATGGTACTGCCCAGATCCAGCAACAGTGCCTGGGATGTTCTTCATGGGATTTTTGAGACAAAACATTTCTATTCTAACTCAAGCCCTGCTTTTGACTCCAGTATCCCACACTCCTCTCCACCCACTAATAACACACAGAAATCAGCAAATACTACTGAGCACAGTGGCAAAGAGAAATGCATCCCCTCAAATGATTTCACACAGAAGGAACAAGAGCTGGGATTTTCAAGGGAGTTACAGCCTCAGATCTCACAAAGCAAACACCTTCAGAGTCTGCTTTACTCACAGCTTGAGTACTTTCTCTCAGGTCTTCAATACGGAGCTCAGATTGCTTTCTTGGAGACTCCACACCTTCTGCCTCCAGTTCTTTCATAGTCTCTTGCTTGCTCCTGACTGCTTCCTCCAGCTCACTGCCACAGGAAAGGGCAACAGTAGAGGCACTTGATTAGTCTGCAGTCCATCCTGGCTGCAGTGGTGTCCAGACTCCAGGAGGGAAAGGGCCACAGGTGTCTAAGACAGCACCAGTGTTGGTTCTGTGCCAAGCATAACCCCTGGTTGGGCAGGGAAACTGCTTCCCACCCTTCCCCAGCAGCTCAGCCATCCCAGGAAAGCCTCTCCTTTGCATTTCAGTGCTCCTCTCACAGCATCTCACCAACCACACAAGGCAGGGGTGGAGGAGACAAACCAACCTGACAAGCAGAGGTAAAGGAGCAAATTCACACCCTGAGCTACTGACAGTGGGGGAAACTGCTCCTACACACCCAATGCGTTTCTGCAGCCTCTGGCTCCGGGCCTGCAGCAGATCCACCTGGGCCTCCAGCTCAGCCTTCTGGTCCTGCAGCTCTTCCAGAGACTTCCTCAGCTGCCGGACGGACTCGAGGAGGCTGCCATGCTCCTTCCTGCTCTCCTCCAGGCGCAGCTGAGAGGCCAAAGCAGCTTCCTAGAAGAAAACAAAACAAAACAAAACTCCCTCATGGTCATTTCCCCAAAACCAAAGTAAGAGGCACACACAGCACACAAGGGCTTGCACAGCTCACAGGGCCCAGAGCTGCACACACACCCCCCAGTCCTAGAAAAACAGGACTGTCTCTTCTCTTTGGCAAACAGCTCAGAGTTAATCCACCTCCCAGCAGGACAGCACTCCAGACCGGGACACGGAGGGATTTTCAGCCTCACAGTTTAGAAGCAATGGTTTCTTTCTTTTTAAAGCCACAGTTCCAGCGTGGTGCCCTCAGCCTCAAAGCCCCTGTCCAGAGCTCAGGCATACATACCTCCCTTTCAAGCTGTGCCCTCCTGTCCTCCTCCAGCAGCTGCTGCCTTTTCCTTCGCAGGTCCTCCTCCTGTGCACAGGTGAGAAAGCAGCTGAGTGTCAGAGCCAGGAGACTGCTGAGGCTGAGCACCACCTCAAGGACAGACCTCAGGACTACGTTTCAAGATCATTTCAAAATACACAAGGACTGTTGTCAGATTTGCTTTATGATCCCTCTTCCCCTCTCACAGTCACTCACTATCCCCCAAAGCACTGAGCAAACCCCCAGCTCAGGCTTTCACTGCAAACACCAGCCCTGAGGCTGCCACCACCAGGAATGCTTAGCCCTGTGATGGAAGCTGTACCTGCAACTGGGATAGCAGCAGAAGCCCTGGCTGAGCATTTCTGACCAGTTCCCCACAAGGAAGCAGCCAAAGGTAAGGGAACCCCTGTGAGCCCACCAGGCTGACTCACCTGGCTAAGGAGCTGCTCTGATCTGGTTTGGAGGCTCTTTGCACGTATTTCGAGCTCGCTCTCCGCATCCTTGATTTTCCTTTCCTGCACGGAGATGCTGAGTTAAGGAGAGGATGGTACAAATTCCTCCCTCACCTGGCAGAGCTCTGCCATGGACTGGGAAGCTTGTGTCAGCCCCCCTGGGCTGTGGAGGGTGGAAGGGGCACGAGGTGTGGGGTACCCTGGGCACCCCCAAGCAGCCAGGTCACACGGAGCAGAGAGGTGTTCCTCACCTTCTCCCTGTGCCTGTGCCTCAGGTCAGTGAGCCTCCCCTCCAGCTCCTCCTGGAGAGCCTTCACCTCTGCATTGTGGGACTGCCAGAGCTGCAGGGTCTCACTCTGCACCCTGTCCAGCAGCTCCGACCTCCGCTTCTGCTCCTGAGTGGGGTGAGGAAAACCCCTCAGTGAAGCCCAGGGCTCTCCAGCAAGTGAAGAGACACAGGGGACACTTTTGGAGAGCGGTACCTCCTCCTCAAACTGCTCCTTAATCCGTGCTAAGGCCTCCCTGTGCTCTTGTCTCATCCTCTCCATCCTCCTCTCGTGGTCTCTTTCCACTTCCTGCCGTTTCTCGCTCATGAGCTCGCTGAGCTGTGGGGATGGAAGGGAAAGATGTTCCCTTGGAATGACAGCACTGCACAACAGGGCCCCCCCAACAATAACCTCCCACATGAGCCCAAGGATTGAAATCCAGAGTGTGATCAGGTTGGGGTCTGGGGAGCACAAAGCCTTCACCCCAGTGAGGTGAGACGTCCTTTCCCCTAAGGCACCACTGTCACCCCTGGGCAGGGGCTGTGGGCTCTCAGACCTCACCACACACCTTGGCAGAGAAGGGGAGCAAACCCTCACCTCACGCTCGTATTCCTTCACTTGGAGGGCTTTTTGCTGCACTTTGTGATCCGCTCTCTGCAAGTCTTCACGCAGCTGAGCCTCCTGGCTCCTCTGTGCCTCTGCTAGCTGGGTTTGCAGGCTGGAAATGACCTGCCATGAAAGCCACCCACAGAGACTCGTCACCCTTCCACAGCATCCATTCAGTGCCCTCCTACAGAGAGCCAGCAGCACGGGAGAGCCCCGCGAGTGCAGTCTCACCACCCCCTGCTTGGAGCGTGGCCAAACGCTGAGCCAGACCAGAACCACGTTGAGGAAGCGGAAAAAAATTAATGCCACCCTCCCTGGCCACCTTTGGTGACAGTGTGAGGGAAAACCCAACAATTTACATACTGAGGACACCGTCTTTACCTCATGATGCTTCTCTTCTGCTGCAGACTTCAGCTGCTGGAGTTCACTCGCAAACTGTTCCTCCAGCTCCTCTACTGCCTATGGAAACACGAGCAAAACAGTCTGGGGACGTGCCAGTACAAGATGCATTTCCAATTAAATTCTATCCACAAGCACCTCAAAGAACAATGGTAACCCCCTTCCAAACTGGATCACATACAAGGTGCCTTTACTCTCCCTGTGCTTTCCCCCCCTCCCAGGGGGTTTCGATGGATCTCAATCGTGCTGTGCTCGAAAAACTAGAAACTGCCCCATTCAAGGGCTCCCCATGTCCCTGGAGGACTAAAGCTGTACCCAAAGGGGTGTTTGGAGCTGATAAAGTGGTTCCATTTAGTTCTGATCTGATAACAGAGCTTGGTTTAGCTTAGCAAGACACAACTATTATGCTCTTCTCTTCAAATTCAAAGTGGCTATTTAAATCATTGTTAGTTAATCACCCTTGTAATAACAACTGGGGGAGTTCTCCCCTCCTCAATGTGCCTCCAACAGCCCACCTGGCACCTTCCCTTTGTGCTTTAAGTGAGTCATAAACACACAGGTGTGATTTAAATCTCAACGTTTCAGCATTACAATGCCAGCCAGGTCAGCAGGAAGAGCTCCGGTCTGACCCTGGTTTGTAACAAAGATCTCACCTTCTTCTTCTCCCTGTCTAACCTCGCCCTGACCTCGCTCAGGAACTGTTCCTTCTCTCGTTCCAGCTCCCTGCTCTCTTTCCGCTGGGCTTCCTCCACTTCCAGCTTCATTTTCTCCAAGGCAAGCTGCTGCTTCCTCTCCAGGCT
This sequence comes from Pachyramphus minor, assembly GCA_013397135.1. NCBI lineage: Eukaryota > Metazoa > Chordata > Aves > Passeriformes > Tyrannidae > Pachyramphus > Pachyramphus minor. The sequence goes on along the minus strand of VYXB01010299.1, from coordinate 768,343 downwards.
CTCCTTCTCCATCAGCTGCTGGGATTCCCACTCTTCCCTTAGTTTCTGGAGCGTGGCCTCCTGCTCTGCCCTGGTAGGTTTGTAACAAGGACACAGAAGTCAGGATTCAGTACTGTACAGTCAGGGCTCAGACCTGCTGCCATGGCAGGGAAACAGCTCCAAACCTCCACTCTGAGCAGCTGCTGGTGGCATGCAAGATCCCTCCCTCCCAAACCAGCACAGTTCCTGTCCCCGGGGATGGCAGCAGAACTTCTCACCTCATCCTCTCCTCCTCTGCCTCAGTCTCTGAGGCGATTCTGGCTCTCAGCTTCTTGAGTCTCTCAGCTGCTTCCTCTCTGACACGCAACTCTTCCTCCTCAGAAGCCTTTGCCAAATCTTCTTCTGGAGTCCTGGGAGACAAGCAGCCAGAAAGAAAAACACAAAAGGTTCAGGAGGTTTTAATATCTTCCAATCACCTCCCCAAGGGCTACAGCTCAGCTGCTGCTCCCACTGGGCTGCACCTCCCCAAATGATGCTTCCTCAGGGCTCCAGACCTTTCACTTCCCCCACACCTGCAGGACCTGCTGCTGGCACAGCCCCAGCAGCAAACCTGAGCAGTGTGGTTTTAAAACACGTTGTTTCATCATAGGTTGCACTTGGTTTGGGGTTTTTTTTTGCAGGTAAATGAAATCAACTCTCATTAAACAGATGCAGGCTCGCAGGCAAGGTACCTGGATGCTCCATATTTCCATATGACACCTCTTACTACACATTTTCCCCTTCAGGTGCAATTTCTGCATCTTCCTTCACACCCAAACTGCACCCCCAGGACATCTCGTGTCAAGATGCTGTTTCTGGCTGCTCAGCATGCTAAGAACATAAGTATCAAGTCCACCAAAATAATATACAAGCCTCGAGAGAAAACCTCCCCCAGGCAGAGGACACATCTCCCAGTGCTCCTCTCAGATCCTGGGTTTCACACAGCCATCCCTCCTGCCCTATTCCTGGAAGCCTTGTTTGGAAGTCCCTCTGTAAAACACACAGTATCAGAGCTCCAGATAGATCCTCTGGGGTAACCTCATCTCCTCTAATGCTCCCATTTCCAGTCCTGTTACCACCATTTAGCCCAGGATTTGAACATCTGCCAGGTGGCAAAGCTCCAAGCACTGAACTGGAAACTTCTCCCAGGTTAAACATAAGAGACAAGTTCAGCATTCCAAAGGCTGCACGTGTACAGAATCATCAGGAGGTGGGAAGGTGCTCTCCTGCCAGTGATGGAGAGCTCTTTCCTGAGGCTGCCTGTGCTCTGACACCAGGGCACTGTCCATCCCAAGCTGTGCAGATCCTCATGCACGGGATTGTCCCAGTCCTGCACTCCTGCTCCTCCCTGAGAGCCTCATCTTGCTCCTTTCCCACACCTCTGTGAAGCAGCACCACTCACAAGGTGGTGGCCACCCCAGCACGGGTCTGTGGCCAGCAGCAATGAAATCACAGCTTGGAAAGGCTCAGGGGACATGGGGTAAAAAAGGCAAGTACCTGAGGGATTTTTCTTTTTGCTGATCAAGCTTCTCTGCTTCCTCCTCCTGCCTTGTCTCCTCCTGGGATTGCTGAATTTTTTCCTCCCTTGCTTGAAATAAATGAGTTTCCTCTTGCTTGAGCTCTGTCTCCACATTCTTGGCTATTTCCTCCAGGGATTCTTCTCCTGGCTGGTTCAAGGACTGCTGGTGTTTGATTTCCTTCTCAGGTTGCCTGCCAAAGAGAGAAAGGTCCTTTGGCAAAAGGGTGACAGAAAATGGAATAACCAAAAAGGAACAGCAACATCCCCCCCAAAGAGTATCAACCCCAAACCACAAATCTCAGAACCCCCTACTGCAGAAGCCTCACTCAGGTCCACCACTGGTGGATGCCTCACCAGCTCCCAGAGAAGCTCTGACTGATAAATGACACCCAGCCCCAGCAGCACCCCTGAATAACTCGGATTTTGGCCCACCAGAGCTCACCTTGTGAGGGCAATACTAGATCATGAAGGATCTAGTAGCTACAAAGTCCTGGCCAGGCTGGCAGGCACAGGAGCAGATGCCATCAGCACCTGCTTCCAGCCCAGGGATTGGTGCTTCTGATGGACAAGGTATTTTTCTGCAATTGCAACCTGAAGTGTGCTGGGAGTTTGCCAACTCCAGGCAACAGAAAGCCCCCAGCACTCCAAAAATTCAAACTCAGTCTGGTTCTAATTAAGGTGTTTTTTTTCAGACAGACAGCAGCAAAATTATAAGGTCTGAGAGAGGCTGAAGGGGAAGGAGGGGAAAATTGAGATTAGTCTGTGAAGAAAAATTTTCATTCCTTGCTAGTGCAGGCTGGAGCAGGAAGGTCTCACTGTGCTGTGAGACTGCCAGCATAAGGCAGAGTGAATTCTGTTCTGCCAGGAATCAGGGAAATAACAGCCCCAGTTATAGAGCCTCAAGACAGAAGAGAAAAGGTCACTTCTGCAGCCATTAGCAAAAAGAACAAGATAGGAAGATAGTGGGGTTCTGCAAAAATCCTGTTTCACTGGTGCTCCCCATAATGCCACCTGCAGCAGGTGTCCTTTATCAGGCTGCTCTGCAGAGCAATTCAGCCCCTTCCACCTTTTTATAATGATCTTCCTTTTGCCCCGGTTCCTGCTCAGAAGGAGATCCAAACACGGGTTTGCACAGCACCACAGTTCCCAACAGAACAGGGGAGACACTGCACAGGGCTCCACAGCACAGATTCCTTCTCCCCCACCTTGTCCCAAGAGACACTGCCTAATTCTTCCAGTTGCATCTGCTGATGTGTCATTTAACACAGAATGCACAGTCAGCACAATCACACCTCCTGAGCTCCTCTATCACAGAGGAGCTGCAGCTACAGATCCACAAATACCATCGGAAGTGCAGCAACACAAGGGTGGCTCGGGCAGGAGCTCTGACCTCATCATTTCATTATTTCAATGTAAACAACGTTCCCAGTGGCTGTAGAACTGGGGTGACTGGTTGGGTTTTTGCTGTCCCCCCCATCTCAGCACCACTCAGCAAGTTCTGGGGGAAAGCCTCTCTCAGGGAGGGTGAGCACTCGCAGCCTCGCCAGCGGCACCGGCACAGAGGAGGCTTTCCCAAAGACAGGGCAAACGGCTCCTTCTCATCCCACAGGGTCCTGAGCCACAGACCCTGAGGGCTGAGCTGCTGTTCTCGCCCTCCCCAGCACAGACTGCTCACTTGGCACCCTCACAGCAGAACAGCTGCTGGGGTGTGCACACGGAGCTGCCGGAGCTCCGCCGTGCCCACCAAACCGCAGCTCCCGGCTTCACACGCAAGCCCCAGCCACCACAGAGGGGGACAGAAGCACACAAAGCTGTCACAATCACGACACCAGCGACTGCAATGAAGCCCTTACGCGTCCTGTGGGGCAGAAAGATCCTCTGGATCCATCGGGTTATCCAGCGATCCCTCCTCCTGCTCCGGGGCCGTGGCCTCCTCCCCAGCAGGATTTTCTAAACTGAAATGCTTCTCTGCTGTTTCACAAGCACTGAGATCCCTCTCACTTTTGCAGCACAAAAAGAGGGGACAGAAGGCCACATTAGCTCAGCTCAGCTGGAAAAGGCAGGGGACAACAGGACACGCAGGTGACAGAGGTGGGCACCAAGCCATGGCTGCCGACAGGACCTGCTCATCAACACAGAGCTGCCAAAGCCACAGGGAAGCTCCACACCATTCCCACCACCTCATATCACACTAACAGACAGCTGAGGATGTAACAGGTGCCAGTCTCAAAATGCTGGATCCCTTCCCTGGGTTATCCCCCTCTTTCCAGGTTCTTGGAGAATGTCCCCAAGGTACATCAGCCCTATCAGCAATGCTCACACTGCCGTCCAAATTACAGATGGAAGTGTTGGCAGGCATGTTTGTATCTACAGTCCTACTTCATCTTGGAAGTACAGAAAGGAGAGACAAGGCAAGCACAAGCAGCTTTACAGGCAGAGAGGAGAGGATGCTCAGCTGGCAAGCAGGTATCAAGTGATAAAGAGAATTCCTGCAGGCAAAACACGTTTTTGGGGACCCTCACACAAACAGCTCCTCCAAGAACAAGGCTGCAAAATCCCACGTCACTCAGCCAATCGTTAGGATGGGCTGCAGTTTCTTCTGCTCACGAGTTTTCCTGGCACAGGCAACAGCTCCTTGGTTCCCAGTGCCCTGGAGAACATGTAACTCTGTGTGGAGGCCAAGAGCTTTGACACAACTCATCTGTAAATGCCACGCTGCAGCTCTCCAAGGAGGAGGGGCTCGAGGGAGCAGGGAATCACTGCTCAGCACAGTTTTAAACAAATCACCACAAACAGGCTGAAAACAGCTCCCCTAGACAGCCCAGTCCTCACAGGGACTGAGGGTCTGGAAGCCAGCATTCCTCTTGGGGCTACAGCTGGTGAGCTGTCCATCTACCAGGATAGAAAACAGCTTAATGCTTACACCTGGTCCAGGTCATCTCTGTGGTGGTCTAGAGGGAAGGGAACTGTTCACATCACAGCTGGACTCTCCCTGGCACCACAAAAAGGCACCAGGCTGGTCCTGAGAGCCCTCAGGTACAGGGTCTACCCAGTGGGGAGCTGGCAGCCCAGCAGGACCAGTGCTGGAACCAGGGGCTGACTCAGAACCAGAACAGTCATCAGGCAACAGCAAATGGCCACATCTTCCCTGGTTCAACACCACAGGGCCCAGCACAATGTTAACAGGTTCAGACCCCCTTGGCAAGAGTGTGACTTTTGGAGCTTTCTAGAGCAGTCAGGGAGCTGTAAGGGAGACAGAAGAGCTGTAAGGGAGACAGAAGGCAGAGCCACAGCTGGGGCAGCCACCAGGAAATGATGGACAGGCAGCTTCACTGCTTACCCAGCCAGAAGTGGTGCTGAGAGAACACTGAGGGGGTGGCAGGAGAAGGGAGAGGTTTCATGGGAAAGACCCTGTGAGAAGCTGCAACATCTCAGGGTGTTGTACAAGGGACTCCTGCCCAGGTTACAGTGAGACAGGCAGAGAGGACAAGGCAGGGAGCACCAGGCAGGAAGGGCACCTGGAGCTAGAGCTGCCCACACCTCCTGAGTTGCTCTGTTTGTACCATACCTCTCAGCAGCTTTTGTTCTTTCGCTTCGCTCTTCCTCTACACTGGCTTTGCTTCGGTCTTTTTCCTCTTCTCCCAGCTCCTGAGCCTGCAGGGAAAAGCAAACAGGGTGGAGTTTGTGGCTCCTTCACCATCAAAGCCCTTACAGGGGGTTCTGCTGAAGGTCCATGGTCCATCAGCACTGAGCCCAGGGACCACACAGCATTCCCCACAGTTGGATGTGCCAGCCTCCTCTCCTGAGGGTAGGAAAGGGGCTCCAAACATCACAGGAATGCCTTGAGGAATGCTTCCAGAAGCACAAGAGGCCTGGGAGCTCAGCTGTCTCAGTACAGAAGATGAACTCCCTGCCAGCACTAAGCACTTGGGACACAGATTTGGCTTCCACCTGAAGGTCATTTTACATTCTCAAGTAACACTGAACTTCCTGAAAAATGTAGGACAAAAATCTCCTAAAAGAGAAATGTCACACAAAAAGTAACGTGGTGGGGCCCTAAAACAAATTGATGTATTGGCTGGGACCAGAATCACATCAGGGCTCAGTCAGTCCTGCCTCACATCCTGGTTCTAGGGCAGGTGGTGTTGGGCAGCACACACACTCCATGGATTTCTGGCTCTAGGATACATCAGGGTGGGCACTGCCCCCTGAGCAGCACACTGAGCATTCAGTTGGCTTATTTATGACACAGTAAATACTTGAAGTGTGAATAGCAAACATCTGAATGTGAAATAGTATCACCTGCCAGCTCCCAAGTCCCTTTGTCCCCCACCCAGGCACTGCACAGAGGGAGGGGAAGGACTTCCCTCCTCACCTGCCAGCTCCACAGGAGGCAGTGAGGGCTGAGAGTTTGGGTTCCCAAAAAACACATCCCATTCATAAATTCTTGATGACCACAGACCCAGCAGGTGAGCCCAGCCCCTTCTGTGTGTGGAGCAGGGCCAAAACAACACAGAATTAAAACAGCAGTAATTTATGCAAATGTTCAGCAGAGCAAACAGCAGAAGGATTCCCTGCAAGTGCTGTCACCTTCCATCACATCAGCCTGGGCAGAGCTCTCCAGCAGCCCCCCACCCCCAGCCTCCCTCCTGCCCTGCTGTAACTAATGACTCCAATTCCCGGGAACCGAGGAGCTCAGCAAATGTTTCCTCACTCAAAATGGGCTCTGTCACTGCTGCCTGGGAACGGGAGGGAGCCAGACAAATGGAGAAGGATAACAGTCACAGGGCACTGTGCTGAGCCCAGCCACAGGGCTACTGCTGCCCCTCTGCCCAACAGGGCAGTCCCTCCCCAGGAATCACAGGCTGCAGGAATCTCTGGACACATTTGGAAGGTGAAGACAGCACCTGTCTGCAGGGAACGAGGGCAGATCTTAAGCCTTGTCTGTGGAATTGTCAGATCTTTGCCCCTCCTGTTGCCCCAGGATCCCCAGCAGTGCCAGTACCTCAGTTTTCTGCCCAGCTGCATCCCCAGAGGACACTTCACACGCTCAAGGCACAAAATCAGTTGTGTGAAGAACAGGAATGACAGACCATGGACCATCTCCTCCCTCTGCACAGCACAGATCCCAAGGGACTCAGCAGGAGCACCTCCCATCAGCTCGGATCATGCCTGCACCCCACTCCTCACCCCCGGCCCCCTCAGCACAGCAAGGTGCCAGCACCAAGCACTTCAGACACAGGTTTGCCTTCTTCCTGAAGTCTGGGCACTGCCCCCAGGGCAGTGGGCACAGCCCCAAGGCTGCCAGGGAGTGCTTGGACAACATTCTCAGGGACAGGGTGGGATTGTTGGAGTGTCTGTGCAGTGCCAGGGGTTGGACCTGGTGTGATCCTTGTGGGTCCCTTGCAACTCAGGATATTCTATATTCCACGACTCTGCATCTTGCACTTTCAGTGTGTGGCAGGTGAAGGGAGGAAGGAGCAGCCTTCCCTCTGCCAGCAGAGCAGCCAGGTCTAGCAGGACACATCCCACAGAGCCTCAGCACCCACCACAGCTCCTGCCACAAACACACCAACCAAAACCCTCTGACTCTGTGCCCGTGGAGCTTCCAGAGCTGTCATTTTTTAGCAACAGAACATTTTGCCAGTACAAAGCAAAGCAAGCTCCTTACATGGAAGCAGGCACATTCCTACAACCAGAGTCATCCCAGCCGAGCCTCTGTGTACAGACACAAAAGAGCAGCTGCAGTTCTGCAGGGAGCACCATTTCACACCCAGCCCTCCCCAAACAGGGCTGTAATAAACTCCAACGTGGCTGCTCCAGCAAGCATTTGCATGCACAGTGCCTGCACTGCAGGGAGGGAGAGGGGGAACACAGCAGGCATGTGTTTTGTTTTCCCTTCACATCTGATTATGCTCATTATTAGGCACGGGAGGACAGGTGTATCCTCCAGACACAACCTTACAAACCGGGTTGCTCCTCTCTGCTGGACAGGTGGGGAGTTTGCCACCCAGGGTCTCCTCCAGAGCAGCTGATCACTCACAATCAGCACAAGGCTGAGTAACCCCAGCTGGATCCTGCCCTCCACGGTGCTCCCAGCCCACACTCCGCGCCGGGACGGAGCGGGAGAGCTCCAGAGGAACGTGGGGCTCAGGAAGCCAACTTGGCAACGTGCTGGGAAAACAAGGGTAAACCCGAGATGCACAGCAACCCCCAGTCAGAACTGATCCTTGTGGGTCCCATCCCAGGCTAACACAGCACAGGAGCACAGACATATGCACACACAGTGTGCCACAGACTCACTGAAAGGAGCCCATTTTCCCTCTACATGAAAGCAGACAACAAACCAAATGCTTAAAAATAAGCTCCCCTCTACCAAAATCTGTCAGAGGGAGTTAACCTCCTTTTCTTCCCATTGATTCAATCGCATTTCTGCTACACAAATCCTTCCTATCTGCTTAAGTGAAAGAAAAGGACAAATATAGCCACAAAAGAAGAAAGTAAAATAGACTCTACTTCCATCTTTCCCCAGGAAAGTCATTTATTGACATTTGTGCTGGGGCAGGGAAAGCACAAGTGGAGCCTGCACGTGTGCACCCCTGAAGCCATCCCCAACTCAAAGTTTGTGTTCTTTACGTGGCTCTGTGCACCTCATCTCTGCAGCAAAAACAGTGCCCTGGTAGTCCTGCTCTGATCCCTGACACTTCACTGTTCACCTCTGCAAAGCCTTCACACTGACAGCATCACACTGTTAATGCATCTCACCCCAGTATTTCACCTGCCTGTTCACAGATCACCCCTGAGCACAGACACAGAACTCACCTTGCACACGGGGCTGTCCAAGACAGGAGCCAGAGCCCCTGCATCCAATACCTGCTCAGAAAGCTGGCTCTGGAAGCCCAACACCTAAAGAAGAAAGCAGAAAAGGATCAGTGTCTGATGAGAACACACAGGGTTTGCCAGAGATCCTGAGACCAAAATCCTGACATGGCTTGGAATCCCCACTCCCCACCCCACAGACAGCAGGTCAGCAGCAGTTCCCTTCACTGGGTCCCTAAGGAAACCCTCCCTGTGGGATCCAGGGACATCAATACCACACAGGGAGGACACTGTGGGACTGAGAGCTCTGCCACACTCCCAGTGCACCCTTCCACTTTGACCACTGCAGGCAGGGGTGACACATGGTACCTCCAAAGGGCAAACGTCTTCCCCCAGCCACTACTGCTCCCCTTTTTGGCACTGCTGCACATTTCTTCACATTTTTTTCCTACAAGTCAGCTCCCACAGGCTATTCATCCTCCAAGACAGTCCCCCCTCCTGGCAGAGCCTGTGAGGGTCCTTGCACTTGGCTGCACAGGGCAGTGTGAGCACACACGTGCCCGTGAGCAAGCACTGCACAAGGCAGAGCCACTTGCCAACTCAGGCTTGTACCAACCCCGACAAATAATGATATTCTCAGCCATTTGCTGGCCATGCTGCCTCTGCTCCCACTGGCAGATGGCAATGGCAGCTTCCTGTGGAGATGAAGAGATGCTGATGGGCATCTCCCCCCATCTCAGGGCTTCTCTCCTGCCTGCCCTCCCACAGGTCCCCTCCAGAGCCAGGTCTCCCAGCCACACACACCCCCCTTAGCAAAAGCTGCTCAGTCCCTTAAAGCACAATTTTTACACTGCTTATTATTTTCCTTTTTGCAATTATCTGAGCACAGTCCCAGCTCTACGTGACCTACTTTTCCAGGGATATTGCCTCACCCACAGACCCAATCTGCAAGGTGCAGGGTGACACTGCTGGCCTGGGCCACAGCTGTGAGGCCACTGCAAGAGGCAGGCACAGCACTCCCTGGCTGCACAATCCCAGAGGAACCTGAAGCCCCACATCTGAGGCACAAGGAGTTTTTGGTGACTCACCACAGGCTGAACCAGCTCTGCATCAGAGCCACTGGAGCCAGGCAGGTCCTCCCCGCTGATCTCCGATGCCTTTGAAAGCTGAGAGGAGAACACACGTTACACCCTGGACAGGTCTTACCCCTGCAGCTTCACCTGGGCATTCCCAACGTGACACCTGGCACTTGGAACACAAATCTGTCCCCTCTATAACACAGGAAACACAGGGTGACCGAACGTCACACGGCAGACACTAAGGGTGTGACCCACAAGACAGGCACAAAACACCACATGTAGGGGCAGGAGATGGGACTGGGGAGGGCAGAGAAGTGCTCTTCAAATACCCCTGATAAAAGGCACTTGCTTCCTCTCCATCTGCAAGGATGTCTGCAGCTCTTAGAGCTCCCAGCCCACCACACAGAACAGTACCATGGTCTCTTAAAAGCACTTTAAAAGCCCATCTTGCTGTGCCTAAGTGCAGGGAGGACTGCTAAGTTCCCACCATCGTGAAACCACTGTTCAATGGGAACACCCCGTGGCCCTGCTGACCTCAGCAGGACAACTCGGGTGCAGAAGCACACAGGGAAGGGTTTGGAAAAGCTTTCAGCTCTAAACTCTTCAGGACAGAGCCTGTTTTCCAGGCTCAGCTTTGTGGTTTATCATTTCTTACAGACATTACGCATCAATGAACTAGAGAAATCATCAAAATCAGCAGGAAGGCAGCCAGATTGCAGAGAGATCATTCATCAGACCCCATATTCTAACTCAGATTCTATTCTGGAGTATGACCACGAGCAGACAGGGTGCCTGTCTGGCAGCCCAGCTGCGGGGCCAGGCCACTGTGACACTCCTGTCAGGCTGCAAACCCAACCCCCCTGGTTCTGCAGTGGCTGTGGCCACTTCTCCTCCCGCAGTGGGCAGACTGGGAGGTTCTGTGCTCAGGGCAGAGCTCCAGCTCCAGAGCCAGCCCCGAGGCTCCGTCCTTCCCCGCTCCGACCTCGCAGCTCCCGTCGCATCCGCCGTGGAGCCGCGAATCTCGCGGCTGGCACTCGCTTTACACTTGTGCCCCAGCTCTGCACAAGCTGAGAGAAACAACAGAAGGAGAGAAACAAAGCAGCACGGACAGCTGGGCTCGGTGTGAGCTCCACCGTCAAACCTGCTCGCTCAGGACAGACGGCAGCACTGGAAGCTGAGATTATTTCTCCTCCAAGACTCAAAACACGCCTCACAGTTGAGGGTTCTGCCTGTCGGTGGCTTTGGACGGCATTTGGTGTGTGCAGGAGAGAATGGTTGCCTAGCACAACCCTGAAATGCCAGTCTGGAAATTCAGAGCACTTTGTGCCCCCCCAGGAACACCCTGCTGACCAGGAAAGCACTTGCACTGGCTCCACAGAAAATGAGGCAGTGCCCCAAGAGCTTTCCTGAGGCAGAGCCTGACGAGACGACAGGAAGAGCCAACACCAACCCCAAACCATGCAGGCAGGTCTCTTACTTCACCAGCATCCAGCCTGCTCTCTGTTTTTGGATCAGCTGCTGCTTCTTCCCTCACTTCATCCACCATCTTTTCTCCACAGGACACGGTGTCAGCAGTGGCAGCCAGGCTTCCCAGCTGACCTGCCTCAGCACCTTCCGCAGCTGGAGAAGCAGCTCCAGGTTGTCCAGGACCGCTGGGCACATCCATCCCTGCTGTGCTCCTTTCCCCCACAGACTGGGGCAGCTCCTCAGCTGCAGGGATGTCATCTTCCACCTCAACATCATCTTTGTCCAGTACTTCATCCCCAGCAAGTTCCTCAATAGAGTCCTCCTTGTTCTGGCCAGACAGGCTGCTGTCAGCATCTCCAGGAAGGATTTGAACTGGAGATGGAGGGCACGCAGCATCAGAATCCAAGGAAGACTCTTGCACTTCTTCAGCATGTCTTGATTTTAAAGATTCCTTCTAGGCAGCAAGTCAAACACAATTATAGCCACAACACTCTCTCTGGGGGCACGCAGGGGGCAGGAATAGCACAGGCTCTCCTACAGCAAGCAAGCAAAAAAATCACAAAGCTTTGGGTGACTTTGAGACCTGTTTGACTTCTTCTCACACCGTCCCATTCCAAAACGAGGGACTTCACTGAGATAATCTCATTTATTTCCTGGGCTCTCACTTAGGTTTTTTTGTCTGTTGTTTTTTTATTCACAGGGTCTCAGTGGCTACGAGTGGGCAGTGGCTGTGCAAGGCCACCAGCCCCTGGCAGCACCCGATGTGCTCCACAGCAGACCCATTTATGCTTCCACATCACATCTGTTCAGTAAGAGATGGGAACTATTAGAGACCATGACTGCACATCCATTTCTGTGCCATGTTTTAAGCAGAGAACAGTAGGCAGGTTTATCATCCCACCTTGCAGCAGGACAGACTTGAGGGTGGGCACTGACTGAAGCTCAGAACAAGCCTGTGACTAACACAGGAGGCTGAGAGAAGGCAGAACCCACCAGGCTGGGGACAAAAACAACCCCAGATTAAAACCCAGTCACCCAAAGGTTCCACTGCCTCTCCCAGCAGCGGGGACGCCACAACACCCACCGTGGAGAGCGGCATAGTCAGGAGGGAGCAGGAGAAGGTTCCCTCATCAGCATGCAAACAGACCTGCTCGCACGTCCCACTTTCTCACTGTTTTATTAATGGCGCGGTGTCTTGTCAAACATCCCCTGCACGGCGCGTACAGCGTGTTCCGGACACCCAGCGCATATTTTAACGGGGTATTTTTATCAGAGTGCTGCTGCAGCGCTGTCAGCTCCGCACCCGGAGCTGGGCCACGTTCCCTGGCGCCCCATTTATCTGCGAGACCTCCTCGGGAGCCATCCAGCAAGGCTGGAGGGGTCAGGGAGAGCCAGGCACTGGGCCCTTCCCCAAAAACCTGCAGTTCTGAGCCTCACCTGTAACTCCCTGGCACTGAGCGACATGGATTTGAAGTTTACGCCTTTCTCCATGCACACAACAGTTTAACCAGCAGAAGAAACAAGACAAGCAGCCACCAGATGCAACCACAACACTAGAAGCTGCCTACTGCATGCAATGACACTGTGCAAGCAGGAGGGAGATGCCAGAGCCACCATCACCTCTCCCAGGCTGCCAGCGTCCTCCACGGGGCTCCCAGGGTGCTGGGGAGCAGCTCCAGGGGGATCAGCAGCACCAGGCAATGGGCTGCTGGGGTTCTCCTGCTCTGCCTCGCTCTTCTCCTGGAGGGGGGTGACACAGCCACTTGCAGAAGTGCCCACACCACCTTTCCAAGCTGGGAGAGTCACCCACTGTGACACTCTTCCCAGACTCTTCCCAGCTCCAGACTCCCTGTGAGCTGTGTCTCCACCTTCCCCCAGCACAGGGGACAGCCAGGGTACACACACAGCAGCCATTCCTCCCCCCACACCAGTCAGCCCTGTGCTGGTATCCCAGGGATGTGTTTCCTGGGAAGCAGCAGCACTGCACTACATCCCTGTGGGAACACACCAGCTGTACTGCTCTGTGCTCATGTGCAGAGGCAGCTCCCTTTCACCCTCCAGCTAGTAAAGAAGTCAGGAATGGTAATTTCCCAACACAGAGGACCCCCTTGATTCCCAGCATTTGCCCAGAGACTGATGCCAAGGTGCCAGCACTGCCACAGGGGATTGTTTCTGCTGCCACGGGACTCTCCCCAGGCACCCAGAGGTGCTGCCAGACCTATTTCTCCTCTTGGCCCTTCCAGCAGTATCCCCAAGCCCTTTTCTATCTTTGGGAAGAGTCTCACATGCCTGCAGTGAGGGCTCAGGGCACCAGAAGGCAGGAAAGCAGGTTCAGGTGAGAGCTGACCCCACAGGCAGCCGAGCACACTGAGCTCTGGGTGAGACCCTCTTTCCAAGGGTACATTCAAACTACTGCACACAGCTCACACCCCAAGTTCTCCAGCATCCCACCTGGGTTTCATTTTAAGTGTCTTTTCCCCAATTAACCTGCTCCTTGCTCCAGAAATGCCCACTGAGTTGGGAGCATTTCTTCCCACCTCTCCTCCCTCTCTTCCCAGACACTCCAACGCTGCCTCCACTCACCCAACATCCTGTCTCTGCAAACCACTAAAACCACATATTTCCTTTGAACACAGACACTCAACCCTGACCACAGGCTACATGAAGTCAGTTTTTTCATTAATTCACCCATTGCTGCTTAGATTTCCCCCTGTAGGACTTGCTACACAAATCCTCTGCTCTGTTTCGCAGCGAAGCTGAAAAACGGCTTGGAAACAGTCTGAGGCTCCCTCCCAGGAACGCTTTTCTACTGCCCTCTCATGGAACTACAAAAGAATTCCGTTTTCCAGTGGGGCACTGCTATCTTATCAGGACTAGGATATCACCCATCTGGGTTAACAGCCAGGCTGTTGGGCAGCAATTGCCATTCCACAATAGATTCCTGAAGCTCCATCCCCAGGGCACTGAAATGCCAAGACAGCTCTTTGTTCCTGCACACATTAACATTTCAGTGAGGAATTGGGCCCCCACAGGCTGCTTGTTGTCTGGAGATGAGAGAGTCAGGGCTCCCTTTGTCACATCCACTTTAGCATAAGCCTTCACAGATCCTGCCCAGCACCTTGAATGGGTTCTCCAGAAAAGTACTTTACAGCTTAATTTTCGTGTGCTGTGAAAAGGATAAGGCAAATACTCTAAAACACTTTAAAAGAAATTAATTTGCCTTTCAGATACTGGAACAGGATTTTCAAAGCGGTGAGAAAGGATTAATGTCAGCACAAACAGTCGGGCCAAATCACCAGAGCTGCTTACAACGCACTTCCCATTGTGCCCTTGTCATCTTAAGCCTGATCCCGGCTAAGGCAGAGCACAGGGAAAGCACAGTGTCTGCACAAGGCCTTGGGTGCACTGAATGCTCAGTGTCTCAGCCATGGGATTTATCTGCAGTGCAAGAAGAAAGAAAATGGGGTTTGTGTTGCCACAGAAAAGTGGCCACGTGCAGCCCACATTGAGGTCCTTGTGGGACTGAGTGACAGTGCAATAGCATTCCCAGATGACATTCCCTTCTCCTTTCCCTTTGCCACCATTGCAACTTCAGCTGAAAACGAGCCTTCTCCCTACACTCACTGCCAAAAAACACATGGAAGCAAAGTGTGACTCTTCCTCACCAAGCCTTCCTCCCACAGCAAGTGGACTGGCACCTCTGACCTGAGACCCTCTTCCTGCTGTTCCCTGGAAAAGCAGGTTTCCACCTTGCCTAGTTCACCTCCATGGCTTTAGTTTTCTCTGCTTTGGAGTGAAACAAAGTTCAAAGATGTCTCCTCAGCTCCCAAACCACAACCATCCTCCTCCAAACACAAAACTCGCCTTCAGCACCCACCCCACTGCCCCCAGTGGGCCACATCTGGCTTCTCACACCCCCCCAGCCCTGATGCTGTGCCTTCCTGTCCTTCAGCCTGCTCCAGGTTGTTCCTAAGTGACGCAAGAATCTTGTCCCTCTGGCACCATTCCTGCACCCTCATTCCCTGGGTGCTGGCAGTGCCTCGGCTCCTCTCCCACCTGGGCAGCTTCCCCTGCCCATCCCATCACCCCTGGTCTTACCTCCAAGTCAAAGCTGCCTCCCAGGGCATCGACACCCAAGTACACCTTTTTTAACAGTCCTGATGTCCCATGGAAACTCTAAAAGCATTAAAAGAAGGAGATGGTCTGAGTTCTGCCCTCTGCGATCCCACAGGAGAAACTGAGGCTTCCTCAGCAGTGAAATAAGGCAGCAGAGCCATGGCAACACTCCCACAGCCAGTCCATTTTGGAATTGCACTGGGGCAGGTGTTGATTTGTGGGGATTACAATGTGAGAAAAGGGTTAGGAGCATCATGAGACTTCAGGTGCTCGGGTTCCTGACACACATTGAGAGCCAAGGCACACAAACTACCTCATTTTCACTGTCTTCCTCTTCGTTTCTCCACTTATCCAGACCCGATGTGTCCAAGGAAATCTTCTCGTCGCAGATCAAGCCCAGCAGGTTCCTGGTTTGCCCAGTGGGTTTACAGATCTCTGCAAGCTGTGCAGGCCAAGAGAAAGGGAAGTGAGAGGAGAGAGATGACAGGAAAGGGAAGATGGAAACCCACTGAGACACGGGGCAGCTGCTGGATTCTGGGAAGGAGCTCAGAACTTCACCACTACCCTTGTGCTGCCAGAGATGTTCTTAATGAGGCCAAGGAGGCTCCTGTCCCTATAGGGGCACGTCTGAAACCTGCTTGTGCCTCCAAACACTGATTCAGGCCAGACCATAATAAAATATTTGGTATCACCAGTGACAAGACTTCACTTGGTGAGAAAACCCTCAGTGAAGGTGATGATTTGTATGTTTTCCACATATATTGCTTTGCTTCCCTCTAAAAGATCAATTTCCTACCACTTAACAGGTTTGTTTTATTGACCCAAAGGTCACTTTCTATAAACGATCATTTGATGTGATTGTCTTACATTTATCAGGCAAACTGCTCTTTTAAATGTTTTATTCTCAAATACATGAGTGAAAGTGTTGTTTATTAGATTGAATTATCTGCATTGTTCGTCATGCTTCACTTGCCCACCAAAGTTCTACTGAAACAAACTGAATAGATTTTGTTTCCCCCACAGTAATTGAAACAATTCCTTCTTTAAATCTGCTAAACATAGCAGAAGAAAGCTCAGCACTAACTTGGCACTGGGCTCCCTAGAAATAAATAGAAGAAAAAAAGAAATACCGTTGTCTGCTAAAAAAAACCCGTATTTCAAAGCCAACAGGAGATCAGAAATACTGTCATTTACAAAGCGAAGTGTCCCCATGCCTGTGAGCCTTTGTAGTGTGCCTTCCAGGGTGTGTTCCCAGGGAAGAGGGAGCCTCACCTGCGTTCCTTCCTTGGTGATCAGGTCGGAGTCCAGCGCGTGACCCGCGCCCAGTGACCCACGAAGGACGACGGACTGAGACGGTGCGAGGCCACGGAGCGGAGAGAGGGTCCCCAGGGGCAGCTGGATGGGGGCCAGGTGGGGGCCCAAGGGCTGGAATATGGAGAGGGGACTCACTGGCAGGAGAGCAAAGGTGTGCAGCTCCCTTTGGAAAGGGAGGAGGTGCTCCCCTGGGCGCCTGTGAGCTGCTCAACCAAGCCCAGCCCCGCTGACAACCATGGGGGACCCCACAGCCACCAGCACATGGCATAGATAAGGAAATACACTTAGACTTGCTCATATATTCTGCCTTCCAAAGACCCACCTGAATGGGTCCAGAATGCTCCTTCCTTTCAGAGGGCAGCAGGAGCCATCCCACATCCTCACCTCGGAGCAATGCATGCTCACACCCCAAGTTATCATCACCCAGAAGTGTGACCATCCTGTAGGACTGCATGGGATTCCCCATCCCAGCAGTCTCACCCTGAACAGGTTAAACCAGAAGCACACGTGTGCCAGGGTTTTCCTTGTGGCACTCCAGGGTTTTCCCTGTGGCACTCCAGGGTTTTCCCTGTGGCACAGCAGTAAAACCAAGGGCTGGTGCTTCAGCAGAGCACGTGTGTTTTCAGAAACCACAGTCCCTGTGTCTACACAAGGTTCCAGGCTGAAATCAGAGTTAATTCACTGATGGATGGGGAAAGGGGGATATCATCACCAAGTCATCACCACAGCAATGGTAACAGAATAAATCCCATTCTGGGCTTAAACTAATTATTTTCTACAGATGGCCATTAACCACATGTACAGAACAGAGGATGTTCACTGTCCTTCAGCAGAGATAAATGTGTTTCTATCGGGCTAATTAAAACTTTAGGGATAATCTACAGTTTATCTGTTATTTATAGTTCTTATCAGCTACCTGAGCACTATCACACTGGTAATGAGAAACCTGAATTGGCAACTCAGTGGAGCTACAGCAGGGCACCAGCAGAGCACAGCAATCCATTCATGTTACACACAGTGACCCTTTGGTTCATTTGTGTCTTCAGAACAAGGGATTTGGTAAGTTCTTATTAAATTGAGGCCATTACTTATGGACAGAGACAAAACAACCTGGAATGTTCTCCCCAGGTGAAGGCAGGATCTGTGACAGGCAACAGAGGGAAAAGTTTGGGCAGAACTGAGAAAAATGGTCCAGCTGTTCCCAGAGGAGAAAATTACAGTTATAGATGGGTTCCATCACACCTTAAAGTCACTTCAGTGCCCTAAGACACAGGTGCAGCCACCCAAGGGCTTAACTGTGCTCAGGCCTGCAAAGCCATGGGCCAGTAACCACTGGGAATGCTCCTCCTCTGGTGTGGAAAAGGCACCTCAAACTTTCTCCCGTTTTTCTTCCATTTAAGAGGGAACAGAGTCCATTTCTCAAGGTGCTGGCCATGGATGAAGGAGAGCTGACTGCAATTTGTGGTTTCTGCCATCACCTTAACCAACTCACCCTGGGACTGGAGACTCAGCAAGCACAACTAAGCTGAAAATAGCTGAATAAGCCATTTCCCCCTCAATTTAGACTGCGGGACCTCCAGGGAAAAGACCAACTTCATAGTGCACTTACTACAGAGAGTCTTACAGCCCAAATTAAAGGTGGGTTTGTATTCAGTATTGCCAACTCACTTGATTTACTGCCCATCACCCGGGTCTGAGTTCAGAAAGCCCTTTGTGTCTCCTCTGCCCAGCCCTCCCCAGAAGCACAACAAGCAGAGTCTACTCACAGGGGATTGCTTCAGTGACTGCTTCTCCTTCTTGTCCTTCCTGTCTTTCTTCTCTTTCTTTTCTTTCTTCTGCTTTTTCTCTTTTTTCTCCTTCTTCTCCTTCCTCAGGCTGCCCTGTGCCAGCAGTTTCTCCCTCTCCCGGATCACCAGCTGCCTGTAGTGCTCATCACAGGGGTGCTCCCACATGGACTGGCCCGTTGCAAAGTTGAAATAATAGACATCACCAGTGGTGTCTTGGCTGCGTGGCAGAAACCAGCATGAAAAGATGGAAGAGCACATAAAAACACAGCTGCACAGGCCAGAACAACCTTACTAGGGTGGCACAACCACCTGGAGCTCAGGGAAGAGGAACATGAAGCCTCCAAGAGGCCAAAAATACATCAGTGTGAGGAAGCAGCTCTCCTAGGGTGCTTATGACCTTGTCAAGCTTCCTGAACAGTTTTTCCCCCCTTCTTCTGCCACCCCAAAAAGCCCTGAGCTCCCTCATCCACAGGAAGTAAAATACTGAGGCAAAATATTCTTCCTCCTCACCACCAGAATGCCAGGGCAGCACACAGAGAGGAAGGACAGGAAAGACCAGGACTCACAGACGAGTTGGAGTTGGAAAGGACCTTAAACATCCCCCTTCCTGCCATGGGCAGGGACACCTTCCACTATCCCAGGTTGCTCCAAGCCCCATCCAGCCTGGCCTTGGACACTTCCAGGGATGGGGCAGCCACAGCTCCTCTGGACAACCTGTGCCAGGGCCTCCCCACCCTCACAGGGAGGAATTTTTCCTGATATCCAACATAAACCTCCTCTCCGTCAGTTTGAAGCCATTCCCCTTGTCCTGTGACTGGGAACCACCCAGGACAGCCACAGCCAGAGTCTCACCAGGGCCTCCAGTCAGGGGGTAATGGGGCCACCAGGCACTCCCTGGCCAGCCACAGCAGCTCTGGCTCCTTCTCAGGGTCAATCCCAATTATCGGTGCAAAATTCTGGATTTCTAGGAAAACACAAGAGGAATCTGTGAAGACAGTCTACACCAGCCATGACACAGTAGAGCCACCCTCCCAGCTTTAGCAGGGACACACTGGAAAACCCAAAACAAAGCTGCTCAAAGCCACCAGCACAGTCCTGTGTGTCCAGAGTAAACAAAGAGTTCATTTTTCAGCTCTGCCTTCTGCAAAATTTTGTGTATTTTACCCTCTCCACCCTCACTCTCCCCAGTTCCCACTTTCTGAACACCTGTGTGCCTGGATCCCTTCTCCCAGCTCCCAGGAGGACAGGCAGCACTCACCTTGCTCATCAGGAACGTAGGACTCGTTGTAATCTTCTTCCAGAATGAGCTGGTTCCCGATGCGCATGGCCCCTGCCATGAGTCCCCTCTCCATGGCTCCCACACCTGGGGGCAGGAAGGAAGCAACACAAAGTCAAAACTGCCCTCAGAAACGAAGGTTCCTTGTCCTCCAGCACACACACAGCAAAACCAAATCAAAGAGCTTCCACACGCACTTCCAGGGGCTGCGGAAACAAGGAGCAGAGCTGAAGCAGCACAAAAAAATCAGATCCCCCAGGCCTCCAAGTTCCTACAGAGGAGGAGAACATTTGCTTCAGGCACTTTTTAACCAGGCAGAAAATGATAAGCTGAAATGAGAAAGGGAAGGAAGAGAAAGCAAGCAGCTTTCCCAGAGCACAGCTTTGAGAGAAGTCCCAGGGCTGGATCAGCACTGCCCAGGGACAAGGCAGCTTCTCCCTACTTACCTCAGCCTCTCCCACCTTCCCAGAGGACACTTCAGAAGCTGTGAAAGGGTCCTAATTTAAAAAGTCCCACCTGTAGCCAACTGCTTTGTTATTTAACTCATAGACCACACCACACCTGGGCCCTTACAACCCATCCAGCACAGGTTTGGGCAGTTGGAATTTCATCACCTCACCCCAAACATCCCCAGCTGTGGCTCTGCATGGCCTCCTTTGGCCAGCACGAGCCTCCCACCACTGTGGGCATGCCTAGGTGCCAGTACAAGCACAGAGGGGACTGTCACCTGCTGCTCAGACACAAGGTCAAACCTCTCAGCCTAAAAACGCCCAAATTCTCAATGCACAGAGCATTCCTCTGCTATACTCCTGAGACCCAGGGGGTTGCAGTACCTGCCAGGGGTCTGAGCAGCATTAACACCCCAGTGATGATGGCCCAGAGCAGGATCACCAGCCATCACTGCCCTCTTCACCTCCCTCTGTCCTCAGCCCACTCCTTATTTATAACCCTTATGTAAAACAAGTCTCAGAAGCAGCCACTAATCCTGGCAGTCTCCAGGCAAAGACATCCTCGGGACACACCAAAACCAAACAGCATCACAGGGCTCACACCACTCCCCCTCCCAAACGTCCCCAATTAGAGCATTTGGATGTGGGCAACTCACTCAGGGCCTTCTGTTCATGTTTTCCTGTCCCAGCTCTAACTCAGCCCCATTTTCCATCCCTGGAATTAGCGCTGGATGGCTCAACTCTTCTCTTGGAGACACGGCCTCAGTGCACCCCGGGGAGACCTTACTGTGGCCTTTCAGTGCTTGAGGGGCATCTATAATAGATGGGGACAAGGGGGGATGGTTTTAAACTAGAAGAGGGAGGATTTAAATGAGATATTGTGAGGAATTCCCCCCTGTGATACTGGTGAGGCCTTGGCATAGGTTGTCCAGAGAAGCTGTGGCTGTCCCATCCCTGGAAGTGTCCAAGGTCAGGCTGGACGGGGCTTGGAGCAACCTGGGTTAGAGGAAAGTGTCCATAACCACGACAGGGGGGTGAAAGCGGTTGAGCTGATCCGTTCTAACCCACAGAACCGTTCCCTCGTTCTATGCAAAGTGGAATTCTCAGTTAGTGCAGCCCGCGCCGCGCCAGCCTGGAGGCACGGGAGAGGCGCGTCTGGCGAGGAGCAGAAACAGCTTTGACGAATAAGACATGAAATAAAAGCAAAGAGAAAGCCCTTTTTGCCCATGTCACGGCAGCGCACACGCGACAGAGGCGCAGCCGCCAGACCCCTCGTGCGCCGGGAAGCTGGAGCCGCTCCCCGCAGCCTCCCTTCCCCGAGGGCAGCCTCCCCCG
>VYXB01010299.1:730617-746673 GCA_013397135.1 Pachyramphus minor | reverse complement strand
GCGCCGCTGGACACCGAGCCCGAGCGCGCCGGCAGCTTCGTGGACATGATCGACAACCTGCGGGGCAAGTCCGGGCAGGGGTACTACGTGGAGATGACGGTGGGCAGCCCCCCGCAGAAGGTGAGGTGGGAGGGGATGGATCCCCCGCATCTCTGGCATCCCCCGCATCCCTCTGCATTCCCCGCACCCCGGGGGGCTGCGGGTCCCCCTCCGGAGGCGCAGAGCACAGGCTCTGCGGGTGCCACCATGGCTGCGCGGCTCTCGCCACACAGCCCGAGCTTCCCGTCGCTCCTCATCGCTCGGGTGATGCTTTTCCTGCTGGCTTTTGGTGAAGGCTGGCCGCAGGCGACCGCCGAAGGTCACCCCAGCACTCCCGGGCTGCCCGGGCACTCCGGGGGGAGGCAGCGGGTGCTGCGTGTGCCTCTGCGTGCGGGGCTGCATCCCTCCATCCATCCCTTCCCCCTTCCATCCCTCCCTCCCTCCTTCCTTCCATACATCCCCTCTCCAGAGCCAAAGCTTGCTGCCACTCAGGAGCTGTCGCCGTGTGTGGGCAGCGAGGGGTGGGATGTGGCTGCACAGCCCCGCGCCCGCATGGAGCGGGCACAGCCAGGCACGAAGAAGCCACGGCCAAGCCGTGCTTGGCACGTTCCTCCCAGCGCAGCCCCTGGTGCAGCTGCTGCCCGGGTCCGTGTGCCTCTCCCGACCTGGGGAAATGCTCCAGAAATCCACCGGAGCTTTGTTTTCCCAGGGATCTCGTGCAGGCTGTCCCTGCACAGGAGTCGGGGCAGCATGGGGAGGCAAAGGGCAGGAAAATGGGCTGGCCTGGCTGGAAAGGGAGCTGGTGCATCACCAGCCTCTGCTCCTTCTCCATCTTTCTGTCAGCATCCCTCACGTCCTGGAGCTGCACTGCCCAGCTCACGTTGTGGCACCGTGTGCCTCCGTGCTGGGGGCAGGATGGGTGCTGATGGCCAGGTCACACAGCACGGGGCGAGCGGCTCCTCCCCTCTTTTGTGAGTGAGATCGTGGAGGCTCCTGCTGCCAAATCCCTTTGTGCCCATCCTGATCCCCACTGCTGCCAGCAGCAGGTCTGGCTCAGGGACTGGAGCGGCCCAGCTCAGCGCCCGAGGCTCCGCACTCCTCCCAGCGCGGGGCCGCGTTCCCTTGTGCCTGCCACCGCCACTTTTTGGGTCCTGCCAAAACACCCAGCGCCCACACAGGCTCTGAAATAAAGACTGGCTTTTCCCCACGAGCTGGCTGTGCCCTGTGTGTGTGGTGGGGGAGAGCCATGTGAGTGAGACGTGAGACGTGGACAGGAGAATAATGTCAGCACCACGAAAATCGGATCTCTGGGAGCAGCATCGTGTTGTCCCTGTGTGCCTGGGATTTATTCTCTGCTCTGGCAGGGTGCATTCAGGGGGGAAAAAAGGGAGGAGATTATTTCTAAAATCTAGTTTTGAATGTGATTTCATCATCTCCTGCCTGCCACGTGTCGCAGCTGCCAGATAATTTCCGTGCTAACCACCTGTTCCCAGGCACTCGTGCGTTCCGGAGCCAGTCGCCCTTTTGGGCAGCATCTTCCAGCCCTGGATTGCTTCCAAATGCGAACGTGGTGCCTGTGCATGTGTTTGTGTGCTGGAGCAAAATCCCTGCAGGCGTTGCAATGGAATTAAAAGATTCATATGAAAGAGTTTGGCTGTGCCTTCGCAGGAAGTCAGGGGCATATTTGTCCCGAGGGGTGCGTGCATCCTTCCCAAAGGGTCACATACAGCAGGGAGATGGTGATCCATCTCCTCAGCTTTCCTTTGACCTTCCTGGTGCTGACAAGGGAGTTTCTGTATCCTCTTGTGCTTTAATTTTGGTTCTGAGCTGTGCTGCACTGCCAAGTCACCGTCAGCAGCCGATTGCTCACACACTCCATGTGCCCAAGCATGTTGGTTTCCCTGGCTCCCCAGGACTGGCTGATTCATAAACACAGGGAAGAGGGGTGAGACAAGCATCGGGAGCCAGTGTTTGGGACAGATGGCACAGGCTTGGTCCCCAGGAGCAGCACTCAGCACTAGGACACGCGTGGCACGGAGCCAGTGCTGCTGCCGAGGTGCCCGGAGGGGCTGTCACTTCCAGGGACAGGTTTCAGACAGCATCCCTGTCACACATGTCCTGGCCTCACTGGTTCACGTGCTGTGTCCTGGCCTGAATGGATGGCTGGGCTGAGTCTCAAGGATCTGGGTCCTCTCCACGTGGGTGCTGTGCGTGACCGTGTCAGCAGGATGGAGCCTGCGAGAGCAAAAGCCCTTCCTTGCTTCCTTCTCTCCCTGTAGCATCAGCTCAGCAGGTCTTTCTCCAGGGAAACCTGTCTCCTCTGGGTGCCCTGGGCATTGGAGATGAGCTGTGTGGAGCAGGTGGCCTCTAATGACCCACCCACAGAACTGGGAACAGCCCTGGGAGCGGTTGCCAGGGGAAGGTGGGGCTGCGCAGCGGGCGCTGAGCTGGCACTCGCCCGGGGTGGATACTGGAGGGGCAAATGTGCTGCTCTGATCTTTACCCATGGCCTGAAACATTCCCCATGGCAAGAAGCTGGGCAGGGGAAGCCTGTCCCCCAGTTCAGGGCAGCAGGGCTGGGGCACAGGGCACCCAGGACGTGGCAGCCCCTGTCAGGTGGCCATGGAGAGCACTCAGCAGCTGCAGCCCAGCACTCCTGCGATTAACACAAGCGCATTAACCTCCTTCTCTCCCCTCTGACTCCACAGATTAAGGGCCAAAGCCCTGGCAGTGCTGGCTGGGGTGGTACTGTGAAGCAGCCCCCGGGGCTGGGGTCAGGGCTCACCCCAGGCACTGCTGCCCTGCAGGGCTGGGAGCCCCAGGGAGCCCCACTCCTGCCCTGGCAATCCCGCTCCAGCAATTCCGTCCCGACGATCCCGCCCCGCTGCCCGCAGGGGCCACAGGCAGGGGTCAGCTGGGGGCAGGATCCAGCTGGCCCACTCCTGGCCCTGCTGCTGGGATGTTTGCCAAACCTGGTAATCCCACACAGGCAGGAATGAATCGGGAGCAGGGCTCAGCATATGGGTGGTGATTAGCGGGTGCAGCGATCCGCGGGGGCCACAGACCATCGATCCTTCTCACCAGCTCTGCCAGCAAATCAGCTTTCCTAGCAAGGGGAACCTATGCACCCTGTCTTACTGCTGCTCTTCAGACCCATGACACCTGCCAGGTGCTTCCCAAATCCTGTGGACTGGGAGGCTGAGGCCAGGCCATGCTGAGTGAGGAGCTCATGCTCTGTTTGCACGGTGCTGGACTGTGTTTGCTGGTTGTTCAACGCCCTGATGTCACGGCCTCCTGCTCCACCACCTTCTTCTCTCCTCTCTGGGCACGGCAGAAGAGGTTCCTACTGCACTCATGCACCTCCCTGTCTCTCTTCTCCAGCTGAATATCCTGGTGGACACAGGGAGCAGTAACTTTGCTGTGGGAGCTGCACCGCACCCCTTCCTCCGAAGATACTACCAGCGGCAGCTGTGAGTATGTGGGGGGACACAGAGCAGAGCCACTGCCCCAGCCCTGCAGTGGCACGCTGCCCCTTCTTGCTGGGGGTCTGGCCAGACCCTGCCAAGTACCAACTGGCCTCTGGAATAGCTGGATCCACATTTCCAGTCTTATCTGTCCCTTTGATGCCTTTGCAGGTCAAGCACCTACCGCGACCTGCGGAAGGGGGTGTATGTGCCCTACACCCAGGGCAAGTGGGAAGGGGAACTGGGCACTGACCTGGTCACCATCCCCCACGGCCCCAACGTCACTGTCAGAGCCAACATCGCTGCCATCACAGAGTCAGACAAATTCTTCATCAATGGCTCCAACTGGGAAGGGATCCTGGGGCTGGCGTACGCTGAGATTGCCCGGGTGAGTCCTGGCTGGCAGCAGCCTGGCCCTGCCAGTGGATGTGAGCACGAGCAGGCTTCAATTGCCTCTTCCCTTGGCTCTGCTTGTCCCCTGGGGCACAGCAGTTCCAGTGAGAGGAGCTCCCCTGGGCACGGAGAGCCCCTGGAGAAGGGACAGCACTGACACATCCCTGTCCTGCCTCTGCTTTCTCCTCCCACCAGCCTGACGACAGCCTGGAGCCCTTCTTTGACTCCCTGGTGAAGCAGACACGGGTACCCAACATCTTCTCCCTGCAGCTGTGTGGGACAGGCTTCTCACCCAACGAGACAGAGGCCGTGGCCTCGGTGGGAGGCAGCATGGTGAGGGCTCTGCAGGCGGGGGGAGGCTGCCAGGGGCTCCCACGGGGCTCTGGCAGCGCGTGGTGGCAGCACCTTTGTGTCTCCACTGCAGATCATCGGCGGCATTGACCGCTCGTTGTACGTGGGGGACATCTGGTACACCCCCATCCGCAAGGAGTGGTACTACGAGGTCATCATTGTCAAGCTGGAGGTCAACGGGCAGGACCTGAACATGGATTGCAAAGAGGTGAGGGGGCACCAGGGCATCTGCCCCCCAGGCTCAGCTGGGCCACAGCGCTGGAGGCACCTGCTGCTGGTTGCAGGGGTCGGGAGGGGAGTGGGGCTGGGGTCCTGCACCTGGGTCACCCCTCCCCTTCTGCCCCCAGTACAACTACGACAAGAGCATCGTGGACAGCGGGACCACCAACCTCAGGCTGCCAAAGAAGGTGTTTGAGGCTGCGGTGAAATCCATCAAAACGGCATCTTCGGTCAGTGAAACCCATCGCTTCCCCATGGGCACATCCCCAGGGCTGTGGGCAGCACAGCTGCCCCTCACCAGCCTGGCATCTCTGCTGCCTGCCCAGCTGGGCTCCGCTCACCTCCCCTTTCCCTCTGGCAGACGGAGAAGTTCCCAGATGGCTTCTGGCTGGGGGAGCAGCTGGTTTGCTGGCAGGTCGGCACCACCCCCTGGCACATCTTCCCAGTCCTGTCCCTCTACCTGATGGGGGAGGCCACCAACCAGTCCTTCCGGATCACCATCCTGCCCCAGGTGAGCGTTGGCCCAGCCAGAGCGGGCTGGAGTGGCAGGACCAGCAGGACCACAGTGGGTGGGCACAGCTGCCTCCCTGCCCCCTTTCCTGACGGCACCTCTCCCCCTGCAGCAATACCTGCGCCCAGTGGAGGACGTGGCCACCTCTCAGGACGACTGCTACAAGTTTGCCATCTCCCAGTCCTCCACTGGCACCGTCATGGGCGCCGTGATCATGGAGGGCTTCTACGTGGTCTTCGACCGTGCCCGCAAGCGCATCGGCTTCGCTGTCAGCGCCTGCCACGGTGAGCACTGGGCCTGGAGGGAGGGAGAGAAGGGCAGAGGGGCCGTGGGAGTGCAGTGGCCAGAGCCCTGCCTTCCCCCCAACAGTGCACGACGAGTTCCGGACGGCCGCGGTGGACGGGCCCCACCTGCACTCCAACATGGAGGACTGCGGCTACAACATCCCGCAGACGGACGAGTCCACCCTGATGACCATCGCCTACGTCATGGCGGCCATCTGCGCCCTCTTCATGCTGCCCCTCTGCCTCATGGTGTTCCAGTGGCGCTGCTTCCGCTGCCTGCGCCGGGACCACGACGACTTTGCCGACGACATATCCCTGCTGAAGTGACGGCGGAGCGCGGGGCCGCAGGTGAGGGTCGGGGCAGGGGCCTGGCTCCTGGGGCAGGACAGCAGCGTGGGGAGCTCAGACCCTCTGCCCAGCACTCGGGGACTCGGTGTGCATCAGGGCCAGCAGCCGGGAGCGGCTGCAGGAGCCCCAGGTCTGGGCTCTGTTCATCTGGGACCTACAGCAGGAGTGTGGCAGAGGGGGAGAGTGCAGCAACCCTGTCCTGGGGCCTGGGGACAGGTTGTCCCGAGCTCTCCTGCCTGACCCTGCCTGGCTTGATGGAGTGACACTGATGAGCCATCCCCTGCCTGTCCCCTTCCATCCCTGTGCATCCCTTCTCTGCTCACCCCACCGGGAAGCCGCTGGCCCAGGCTCTCTGTGCAGGGAGCTGCACGCACGTGCCCTGTGGCTGTGCCTTCCCCGTGGCTCCCTGCACTGAGCTGGACTCCAGGGATCATCCCAGAGCCTCCAAAAGGGCCAGCCTGGGGCTGCCCAGACACATCTTTCCCTCCCACCCTCCTGCTCCCCCATACATGGCTCACCCCCATACATTGCTCACTCTGGCATTTCCCTGCCCTCCCAAACTGTCCCCCACTGCTGCCAGCCCCAGGACTCCCTGTGCCCACTCTGTCCTCCCAACACAGACAGGAGCAGCCACCCATCCTCTTCCAGGACTGGCAGGCACCCACCCTCTCCCCACTCCCTGTGGGATGGGCAACTCCCTGTCCTCCCTTCCAGCATCAGCAGCGGCTGCCATGGAGGAGCTGGTGCCAGAAGAGACCCAAGTTCCCAGCCCTGGCACCGGCTGCTCCCCANTCCCATGGCACGAGGCATGGCAGCTCCTCTCCGTTCACTCCACGTGTCCAGGCCCTGGCTGTGGGACACCCTGGCAGCATAGGGACAGACAGCAGCTGTGGGGACTGCAGCATTTATTATTTTTTAAGCACATGGTTGTATTTATTTCATTTTTTTTTACGAAGAGAGTCACTGGTAGCGCAGTTGGAGCGTGTACATAGCAGGTCCCACCCGCGCGGGTGTGCAGACAACGGCCACCTCTCACCTGTACAATGTAACCATATATCTCTATTTTTAATTCTAGCCCTGAAAGCCACTGTTCCAAACCCAACATGAGGGGTCGGTCCTGTATTGTTTTGGGGGTTTTTTTACATCTTTTTAGCCCTCTGCTCAGTCCTTGGGCCATGGCCACCAGCCATGGCACTGCAGCGATGTGCTCGGTGGGAGCATGTGATGGTGAGGGGGTCCGAGCTGGTTTGAGGAGGAGGTGCAGGGAGAAGGCAGGGCTAGAACATACAGAGCAGTGGCTCACAAGCCAAAAGGACATTGAGCATTTTTGTCCTCCTGCTGTTCTGGCAGCACAGGGAGGATTTTCTGGTGTGTGAGGACAACCCTCCCCTCCTCCCCGTGCTGCAGGATCACTGTCCCTTCCCTAGGGCAGACACCCATGACCTTGCAGCAGTGGTAATGCTGTATTCCCTTGCTTCTCTGCCTCCAACCTGGATAGGAAAGTGCTTAAACTCCAAGATTCCACAATTAAAAGGCATTGCAAAGAGGGCCTACCTGCAGTGCCAGGGCCGAGCTGCCAACTGCCCCACGGAGCCACGTGCAGGAGCGGAGCGACCAGGTCAGGTGGGGACAGGCTGAGGGACCGCAGCAATCACCAAGTGTAAAGCTTGTTAACTAAATCCTGCAGATAAACATTTCTTTGGAAAAGCAGCGAGGGAGCCAGGAAACACATGCAGTGTAGGAGGAAGCCAGCCCTCGCACGGGCACCGCCACAACAGCCCCCACACTGTCCCACCTCACTCCCAGTGCGCTCACACAGCACCCGCCCCCACCCCCGTCCCTGCTCCAAAAATGCATCCAGCCACTCCATGCAAGAGGGCAACGTTCTCTCCCCCATCCTCGTGCCTGCCCAGGACCCCCAGGACCCCAGAGACTCTGTTGTGGACCACTGCCTTAAAACACGCTGCCAGCGTGTGCGTGCGCGGAGAAGGATCTGCGGCCGAGCTCAGGTGCTGCACCAGGGGGGCTTCCCTGCCCACCCCGAGGCAGAGGGGCCTCCAGCAGTGCTGAATTCCTGCTGCAGACTGCAAAGTAGGGGGGGAAAAAAATTTTTAGAGAGTCAGTGCAAGATTTTCAGTGGTGCTGAGCACCTCGTAATCCCACCGAAATCCATGGAGAAAGGGTTGGTGCCTCAGCCCGTGCTTCAGGAGAAAGTACAGGAGAGGGGGAACCAGGAATTGTGACAGGTTGGTTTATCCTGAGCTGCAGCACAGCCGTGTTCGTCCTCTCCCTCCCCAGGGCCCAGTGACAGCAGGGGAAGGGACGGGACAGGACCAGGGGCTGTCGCTGGAGGCTCCAGTACTCTGTAACCCAGTGTCTATGTAAGAACAATGAATGTTAACACGGTAAATTATTATGACATTAAAAAAAGACCACCAAAAAAATCCTCTTTATCTGCAACCTGTTCATTGCCAAGAGGGGGGAAAAACGGGTGACAACTGGCAGGGGACCAGGTTACTGGGGAATGGGGTGGTGAGGCATCCAGTGATGGGGGATGGCCCTGGAAAATGAACTGCTGGGATCCATGGGGGAAAAGGTGGCTGCAGGAGCCATGAGTGTCCCACCAAGCAGGTGTCACTAACCCTCATTTGGAAGAAGCCAGTGAGGCTGCAGACTTAAGAAATGAGGAGCAGCAGCAAATCACTGCATAATATACACACTTTATTTATGAATTTGTATGTATACAGACTTTCTATACACACATTACCTATATAATAAAAATGTACATGTGTATACATGATCGTATAAATATAGAACTGTAGAAATCTTAGAACTGATCCTGTCTATTCACAGCAACTCCTCCCGTGGGCCCACGTTGTTCCAGCAGCCGTCATTTGAGGCTTGGGCAAAAGGGGCAAGTGTCATTCGTGTTGGTTTGTGCCCAGAATTTGATGCACTGGAAGAGAGAGAGTTAGTCAAGAGCTACTGGCACAACCCAGAGGTGTCATTGTCCCCAGCAGTGCTGCCAGGGCACTCGTTTTCAGGGGTAGGTTCCTTTGCTCCTTGCAGCCTCCATCAGTAAGTAGCCATGAGGAAAGAGTCCCTGTCACCCTTCCAGGACCATCAGGCCCTCCTCAGCACATGAGCTTCCATTTTCTTGAGGGGCCACTGCTGGAGGCCCCCGAGCTGTTGGGACGAGGGCTGTGCCCACACAGGTGACCCACTGCCAGACCCATGGGATAGGAAAGTCTCCTCCTCTTCCCAAGAGCTCCTGTCCAGCCCCCCGGCCCAGACACCTGGGCAGCAGTGACAGCTCTCTCCCCTCACCCTGTGTTCTAGATCCTTCCAGACTGTCCTGCTCCAGGGTCTAACCCTCACAGCAACGAGCACAGGCTCAGGGACAGGAACAAGGGCAGCTTGTTCTTAGAGCCACCACCCAACAGCCACACTTAGAGTACGGAAAGGATGGGATGACAGGATGCAAGGAATTGTTTATTGATCCTCCCCTTCTGGCAAGGTGCCAGTACCACAGGGACTCGGGAAGGGAATCAGCACTTGGAAGGATCAGGAGGAAGCCCTGAGCAGCAGGGAACACTCACCTCCTTGTGCAGCACGTGTGAGCAGGCCATGGGGTGAAGGTCACCGGGCTGCACGAGCTTCTGGCACATCAGACACAGCTTACAGGCAGCTGGGGTCTGGGACAGGCAGTGAGGGAACAGAAAGGAGCAGGGAAGTCAGACACCCAGCTCTGATCACATATTCAGCTGCAACCTGAGGCCACAGGCTGCCCAGTCCCCCCCATCTGCCACCACACGCTGTGAGAGCCGTTGACACATCTCGTGACCATTTCCCTCTTCCCCAGTGTGAAGCACAATGGATCTGTGCCTCTAATTCTTTCTTCACCCCACCAGCCTGGGTAGCTGTGTGAGGAGAGAGCTCCCAGCTCCATGGGCTCATCCCTTTAGCCACCTCCCAGCCAGGCTCCCTCCCTCCCTCTCCTTTACACCAGGTAATCCAAACAGCCTTACGTGTGACGCTGTTCCAGGGTACGCGACCTGGGCCGGGGGCAGGAACACGGGGGTGCTGATCTGAGGCAGCGGAGCAGAGAACATGGGGGCCCTGATCCGGCTGAGGGGCTGCAGCAGGACAAAGGAGGCACGTCACAACAGCCCAGGAGCGAAGGACAGACAAGTCACCCTGAGCCACCCCAGGGAAAACTGCTCCCTGGTTACGCCGCGGTCAGCGGAAAGGGGGGCCCAGGGGACAGCCCTGACGCACAGCCCAAGCTCTGTGGGGATCCAGGGAGCAGGCGCAGCTCTCCCTGCTCCCCAGGGCCCCCCTTCCAGCAGCCCCCATGCTGTCCCACCTGCGCCCCAGCCGCTGCCTGCTCCTGCTGCTCCGCCAGTTTGGCTGCTACCAGCTGGTTCAGCTGCTCCATGGTCAGCCCAGCCATGGTCTTCCGAGCTGTCTTGATCTGCTGCAGGATGTTGGTGAGCTGGGCCCTGTGTGGACAGCAGCCTGCTAAGAGCTCCCAGTCCCCACAGACAGGGACCCTCGGTGAGGGGCCACCCCTGCCCCAGAGGAAGCTGTGTCACCACAGAGGAGCGTGTGCTCTCAAAAGTCTGCCCTCCCAAGGGAGGTGAATCAAATGCCGAGGAGCTTCGCTCCCCAGAACGCTGGGAAAAGAGCAGGGAACACCCAGGGACAGGAGGGGGGCTCCTGGCTGTGGCCCAGGCATTCCTGCTGTCCTTCAGAGCTCCAAGAGATTCTCATTCCCAGCACTGTGGCAAATCTGATGGAGATCACTAGCCTTTGCTCCACACCTTCAGCCTTCCTTCACTTCACACAGATCCCACACATGCCAGGAGGAGCCCTCCTTCCCCCGATCCCAGCTGCCACGTCACACACACAAGCCCTCGCTCTCCGGAAGAACAAGGCCAGACACTTACTTGTTGCACTGTGGAAACCGGGTCAACAACTTCTCCAGCAGCTTTTCCAGCTTGTCGGCCGGCTGGGGCCTGTGGAACTCGGGAGTCACGTTCACTGCGCCCAGGCCGGGCGGAGGAGGGATGGAGGCGGCGGGAGGCATGTGAGGGCTGTGTGTGCCCAGGAGCGATGCCACCACGGGGCTGTTCCTCCCTTGGGAGGCAGGCAGTGGTGGGGAGGGCTGGTTGGGCCTGGAGATAGCGGGGTTCAGGAGAGGGAAGGAGAGCGCCCGAGGGTCGGCGCTCGGCATGACCATGGGAACGGGGACGGGTCCGATGGGAAAAGGGAGCCGGGGAGTAAGGGATGGGTTGGGCTGGAATGCCGTCAGCATGAAATCTGTCTGAGAAAGAAAAACGGGGGAAGAAGGAAAGGCTGGTTAGAGTAAGCCCACCCGGAAGCAGAGCCGAGTGCCCTCCTCCCCAGCCAGACAGACAGGATGAACTGCAGCCACTGGCACTGGCAACGGAAGGAGACCCTTCCCCTCCTCTCCAGGGATGGCAGGTAAAGCCCAGAGAGGCAGGGACTGGCACAGGGCTCCAGAACACACCATCCCACACACATAGCACAGGAGGGCCGGGGCCAGGCCAGCGGGCAGGTTGTGCCAGGGCCTGGCCAGCCCCTGCCCTGGGGCTGGAGAGACACTCACTTCTGAGGGCGGAGGCGGCAGCGTCGGCGTCGGGATCTGTGGGAGGCTGCTCAGCTTTGTGCCATTCCTCACCATCTGGATGTGGTCATTGAACTGATCCTACCAGAGAGG
Source organism: Pachyramphus minor (assembly GCA_013397135.1). Taxonomy (NCBI): domain Eukaryota; kingdom Metazoa; phylum Chordata; class Aves; order Passeriformes; family Tyrannidae; genus Pachyramphus; species Pachyramphus minor. The sequence goes on along the minus strand of VYXB01010299.1, from coordinate 735,321 downwards.
GAAGAAAACAGACACAATCACCAAACCTGAGAAAGTCTGGGGCACTCTCAGCCCTGGGGCAGCTGCAGGTCCTAAAGTGGCACTGTCAGGTTCCACAGGAGTCAGGAGAATGAAAAAGGACCCAGAGGAAGAAACTAAGTGCCTCTGCCAATAACCCATCACAGATCGTGTCCACAGGGCTGATCCACACACATGAGCCAGAGGAGGCAGAAGATCTCTGCAGCTGCTTGCAAAGGCTGACTGACCATGCCATGCTTTTGGGCACGCAGCTTTTTGGGGGCTTGGTCCTCTCCCAGAGAGGGTGGAAGCAGTGTGGATGTGAAGAACTGCTCACTGCTAAGCTGGGAGAGTTCAGCAGGGACTTACTCGGACACTTTCCTTGGTCATTCGTATCCTGTTCAGCCTCATCTCCCACTCCTGCTTTGGCCTCATCGTCTCCAGCGTGGGGGGCGCAGACCTGCAAGCACAACTAAACTTTCCCATTTGCAACTGTGCTCTCACTGACAGCAAAGTGGGAGCAAGTAACCCCCCCACACACCCTCCTGCCTCCCCCTCACCCAGCTGGGTGGGAAGGGCTCACCCCCAGGGTGAGGAACCCCGTGAAACGAGAGCCTGTGGTGCTACCAGAGAGTGACTGGGGGACATGCAAGGATATCACAGTCAACAGCAGTCACTGACTGTGCTCAGCAGATGTTACTCTGCAGTGTTACTCACTGTAGCAGGGGATAAGCACAGCCCCACATACCCCCGTGTGACATAACTGAATCACACAGTTTTAATAAGAAACCCTCAGGAAAACCTGAACTGTTCCAGTCCAACCTCCAGCACAAGCAGAGGATGAGGAGATGGGATGTAGGGACACCTGAGTTACCCTCCCTGACACTCCTGACACTGCACAGACTTACTTGAGGTAGGTGAGGTGTAGCTCTGCTTCTTTCTCTGCTTCTTCTAGTTTCAACACCAGCAGCTCCTTCCGGCTCTCCAGGGACAGGATCTAACAGAGGGAGGTCCCACATGAAGAGCAGTTTCTGTACTAACTCATTTCTTGCTGCCAGACCATAATCTCTCCACAAGAGTCATGCTCGGTGCATCAGGCACTGCTCCCCACTAATGTTTACTGCACTGAGACTGGTTTATTCCTCCTCTTGTCCCACCAAGTGGGACTTGGCCTCCTCCTCAACTGCTCCTGATTTCACAGGAGATTCCATTAACCATCTGGAATCTCAAAGCAGCCACTCTGCAGGGAAGGAGTTACCTCGGCTTTCCAGGCGCGTTCTGTCTCCTCAAGAATGTTCCTGTTGATTTCATTGTGCTGGTTCTTCAGCTTGTCCAGCTCCATCTCCCACAGCTGCCTGCACACAGAAGGAGTCTCCTTAGGCTCAGGCACTGGCATGGCACAGAGCAGGAGTGCTGACAGATTCCCACAAAGGGATCGATCCCAGGAGCTCTGGATGGGGTGGAACTGTGGAAGATCAGCAGCTTCCAGACCATGACACCAGGCACAGGTCCCTGGGCTGCAGAGGTCACTGTGCCAGGAGTGAGCTGTTCCACAGCACACAGCCAACCAGTGTGCAAACACTCTGGGCAAAACGAGAAGAGGGGAATTCCCCTCGGAATAATTCAGTCCAATTCCAGAGCAGCATGCACAGGTCTGATCCAGGAACCAGCCTAAGAAGCACATGTTCTGATCCTGGAGAAGTTCAAAGCTGGGCATTTCCACCTGTGCTATGGGAGCACCTGGATCTGGAGCTCCTCTGCCCAGCTTTAAATGCCCCAGAGCGTGCCAGAGTTTAGTGAACCTGTCAGCTGTGGTGAACAGACAGGGAAATCAGTCTGTCCTAATTCTGAGAAGTTGAAATTCAGTCAGAGACAAGCTGAGTCAATCCACCAACCACAAACTTTAATCTTATGGGGTCTTTATGTTACAAGTATCCAGGAATTTGTTTGTGACCGGGATCAAAGAGGATTTAACCCAGAGACCCGATGCTGGAAGAGGAAATAAAACCCTTAGACCATGTAACTGGCCAGCACTGCTGGATCACTCTCTATCCCACCAGGAGCATCAGATTCGCTCAATGGCAAAATGACAGGAAGGAAAAGTGCATTGAGCAGCATTAATCAGGTAATGGGTAAGAGCCTTACTTCTCATCGGACTGCTCTGCGATCAGAGAGGCAATCTTGTTTTCCTTCTCCTCCTGCTCCTTCAGCAACCTGCACAGGAGGAACAGGACAGCATAGCTGGAGTCAGGACGGTGCAGGGCCCACACTCAAACCCCCTCCTGGCACATCTCTGCACACCCTGGGCTGGGACAGCTCCACTCAGTGTGTGGGAAAACAGCAGCCAACACCCTCCAGAGCACAAATCCTGCAGTGTCATGACACTGCACAAAGGCTGTGGCACAGAACCAGGCTCAGCCAGGGAGCTGTGCCCCTCCAGCAGCACGTGCCCTGTAATGTCCACTCAGGGAAGAAAGGGGCTGAGGACTTGGAGCCATCACTGAAGGACTTTACCCAAACCCAGCACTGAGCCCTCAGAATAAAAGAAACCAACCCCTATAATGTGACAGAATAAAAGTGCAAATTCACATACAGGGGCTGTCCTAAATTCATACAGGGCTGTCCTAAATACTCTTTCTTTCAAAGAGTTTAAAGCTCTTTGCTCCATCAGGTAACATCAGGGTTAAGCAGGATCTCCTCCCCCCAGAAATAAACACGTTTTTCCACACAAATACCTTCTCCCTTTCTCACAGAGCTTCTCAATTTCAGCTTTCAGATCCTGCTCTTTCTGCAGGAATTCTTTCTTTTCTTTCTCCATTTTCTTCTTTGTCTCTTCTCGCTTAATCGTAACGTCCTGAATTGCTTTCAAGATCTCCTGGAGTAAAAAAAAACCATCGTGCAAATACAGAGCAAAATTCCCAAGTAACAGCTTTGATTTAAAATTCATTATTATTTTAAATTAATTGATTAATGAGATTACACAGCCAACTCTTTAGCATATCCAGTCAAGATATATACTGGTTATTATGAGGAAATTCAGGAAACAGACACTCTGGACCACAAGTTCTCCGCCTCTTCACAAGGATTTTAAAATTAACTAAAGGGCGGGTTAAACAAACACAGGACTTCACCAGATACCTGGTGGTTCTTCATCTCCTCTTCCCTCCGCTGCTGGAGCTGCTTGAGCTGGACCTGCAGCTGATTCTCCACCTGCCTCTGTTTGTCCAACACCTCCTGGTAGCGCTCCTTCAGCAACGCCCGCTCGGACATCATCTTGTCCTGCAGTGGAGAGTGAAATTAGGGAGAACCTTCCCCTTCCCTCAAGCTAAAGAGACACAGGAAAGCTCAGTGCTGTGTAAGGGCCCTGACAAGAACCACAGATAAATGGTTTCCACTTTCACAGCTCAGGCTCTCTAGACTGGAAAAGACAAAGGGATACACTGCTCAAAGCTGCGGCTGGTGCTGCATTTCCTCCTGTAACAAGGACAGCTTAAGGACTCCAAGGTTGGTATTTTGATGATCTTGGAAGTCTTTTCCAACCTTAATGATTCTATTTTGGCAAGGAAAAAGTGGGAAGAGCAGCTTGAGCTCCTTTGCCCGGGAGCAGCAGTCTGAGAGCCTGAGTGGCTGAGCCTGGACCTGGTACCCACCAAGTTCTTCTCGATATCCTGATCCGTGTTCACGTCTGCATCGGCCGCCTTGAAGTCAGTCTGTGAAGGGAGATGGCTGAAGTCAGACCCTCGCCCCTGAGAAATCTCCAAGGCTGGCCAGAAAATCAACCAGCCCTGGAGAAACACCAGTGGCGGAGGAAAGACCTGCCCTGGATTCTGACTGGCCATTTAAGCAACCCGTATTTCATTCTTTTCATAGAGTCACAGAATAGCTGGGGTTGGAAAGGACCTCTGCAGGTTGTCTGGTCCGACCTCTCTGCCAAGGCAGGGTCACCTGGAGTACATGACACAGGAACACATCCAGGTGGGTTTGGAGTGTCTCCACACCCTCCCTGGGCAGCTGTTCCAGTGCTTTTCTCCATGGAAAGAAGTTCTTCCTCAAGATGAAGTGAAAATTCTTGTATTTTGGTTTATGGCCATTGCTTCTCGTCCTCTTGCTGGGCTCCACAAAAAGAGTCTGGCACCATCCTCTTGGCACCCACCTTTGAGGTGTTTATATGCATTAATGAGATTCCCTCTCAGTCTTCTCTTCTCTGGACTAACAAGGCCCAGCTCCTACAGTCTCTCCCCATCAGAGAGATGCTCCAGACCTTTAATTATCTTTGTGTCCCTGTTGGACCCTCTCCAGTAGCTCCTTGTCTTTCTTGCACTGGGGAACCCAGAACTGGACACAGAACTCCAGATGCGACCTCAATGGAGCCAAATTTTAATTTAAAGATAAATTAAGGACTGTTCAAACCGCAGGGCCACAATCACAGCAGCAGCTGCAAGGCTGCAGATATGGATGTGTTTTCCCCTCCAGCCTCGACTTACCCAGTTCTTTGCCCTCCAGGCTCCCGAAACGGCCCTTCAGGGACCTCTCCCCGCACACCACAAACCCGAACAGCCCCGGGGGACCCGCACCCACCTGCACCGCGATGTTCTGCGACGGCCGCGCCGGGGCCGCCTCCTCCTCGCCGGGTTCCTCGGCCGCCCCTCCGCTCTGCCCCGCGGCCTCCGCGCCGCCGGCCCCGGGCTCCCCATCGCCGCCGGGGGG
>VYXB01010299.1:715112-730310 GCA_013397135.1 Pachyramphus minor | reverse complement strand
CTCGACCCGCGGCCCCGCCGCGCCGCCCCTTCCTGCCCGCGCCCCGGCGGATGTGACGCTGCTGTCAGCGGCTCCGGGGGTTCCGGCGGCGGCGGCTCATGCCCGGTGAGAGCCCCGGGGGCACCGCGGGGTCGAGGGACGGGGGGCCCCGGCGCTGCCGCTGGCTCCCCGCGGGGGGACGGAGGGTGGGAGCAGCGGGGATGTGCTGCCCCTGCGTGACCTCCGCCGTGTCCACGGTGGGGCTGCGGGGCGCGCAGGTGCCGCTCCTGCCGGGTCATGTAAAGCCCTTCTTCTCGGCAGGGAAAGCTGGACATCGGTGTCCAGCACGGGGCGAGTGGTACCAAAGGCACGGGGCAGCAGCGAGGGGCAGGGGGTGCCGAGCTCCGGGCGCTTCCGTGGGTGCGGGATCACTGGAGGTGTTTTCCCCTCCATGCGCCGCCGTGGTTCGTGGAACAGGGGTTCAGCCAGGGCTCGGCGGTGATTTTACCCCGTGCCGGGTGAAAGCAGGTTCCTCCGGCCGCGGAGCAGGTTCTTCCTCTCCCGCGGAGTTCGGCGGGGCCCCCGCAGAAGAGGAACCGGCTCTGGGCTGCCCACGGACCGTGGCATTGCCCGTGGTGGTTGTTCCTGGGGATCTGCGCTTCAGGAGTTTCTTGGCAGTTTCCTGCAGTGCCACGGCTAGAGGAGGAAGTGTCTCCTTCTGCCAGCCCAGGACTGCACCCCCGGCGGGCAGGGCAGGGTTGGGATCGATCTCTGCCCAGCCTGGGTGTGCCTCCTGTGCTGCAGCACTGGGAATGAGCCACCTCGGCTGGAGTTTTCCTGGAAGTGGCTGGTGGCAAGCCCAGGTGTGCCGGTGTTGCCTTCCAGGAGCGCGGGGCTCTGTGGGACCCTGAGGTGCAGCCACCCCGTTCCTCATCCAAGGACACTCTCACCAGTTTCGTTTCTGCCCTTCCAGCCCGCCTGTCTGATGCCGCATTGGAGGCAGGCAGTGCCGCTATGGAGCGCAGGGATGGAGGCCACGCTCTGCATCCACACGTGCCTTTGGCTGAGCGCCGCCTGGATCCCCCTCGCCTCGCCAGCCGGAGCGGCCTGCGGCGGGCAGAGCTCTCCGGACACTGAGGGCCACCACGGCAAGCTGACGTGGGCCGTCAGCCTGGATGCGCCCGAGGAGGAGCTGGAGCAGCGGGCAGAGGAGCTGGCCCGGACTGCGGGGCTGGTGAACATGGGCCGCGTCGGGGAGCTCAAGGGCCATTACCTCCTTGCCTACCAGCCCGACGGCCGCGCGGGGAGCGAGCCTGAGGAAATACGGAGGTCGGTGGACACTTTGTTTGCACAGCACGACAGCGTGCGGTGGCACTCGGAACAGAAGCTTCTGAAGCGCTCCAAGCGCAGCCTGCACTTTAACGATCCCAAATACCCCCAGCAGTGGCACCTGGTGAGTGGTTTCTGGCTCCTGCTGTGCTCGCAGGCTCAGGCTGTTTGTGACAGCTCCACGAGGCAGCTGTCACACGGGAGGCAAAACAGCCTCTTTCTGTTCTCTGGTGAGGGGGGAGCACAGTGAGAGCTCGCCCTGCCTGTTGTGTGCCCACCCTGATAACAGGAGGAGGCGGGTGCCATGGCTGGTTGTGCACTCACGGCACTGGGGTTGGCAGAGAGGTTTGGCCGGAGCACACTGTGCGCTCCTCTTCATGGCTTGAGCGAGTGTTCCTCGCTGTCCACCTCAAACAATCTCCCCAGCTGTCCTGTGACTCCTCCATGTGCTGGCCCTGGCCCCACACGTATCCAGTGCACCCCTCACCACTGACCCTGTCCCCTCGCTGTCCTTTCTGGCGCTCAGAACAACCGCAAGAGCCCCGGGAAGGACATCAACGTCACGGGCGTGTGGGAGCGGAACGTGACGGGGCGCGGCGTGACCGTGGTGGTGGTGGACGACGGCGTGGAGCACACCATCAAGGACATACAGCCAAACTACGTGAGTCCTGCTCCGAGCTGGGAGGGCAAAGGGCAGGCTGGAGGCTGGGCAGTGTGACGTGAGCGTGTGAGACGCTGGGCTCAGCCAGGGTGGGAATTGCCAGCAGCAAACCTTTCCTGGGAGATTTTGCACCCAGGTTCAGGGTTACCTGCCTTTGTGCTACAGCTACAGCTGGTCTCCCTCTGCCCTGCAGCAGTGGCTGAAGCTGCCTCGGTCAGTCCCTTCCCCACAGCAGCAGATAGCAGTGTTGAGCTGCAGCCCCTTGTGGAAGCAGCCTGGAAGTTCCTGTGACTTTCCCATGCTGAGTTTCAGCCCTTGTAGTGTGCTCTTAACTCCTGCTTTTCCCAAACTGAGGAGAGAGAGAGAGCCCCTAGTCATGACTGTGGGTCTGTTTTCAGAGCCCAGAAGGCAGCTATGACTTGAATTCCAATGACCCCGACCCTATGCCTCACCCCGACGAGGAGAACGGGAACCACCACGGGACCCGCTGCGCCGGGGAGATCGCGGCTGTGCCAAACAACAGCTTCTGCACGGTGGGAGTTGCCTACGGGAGCCGCATCGCAGGTACCTGCAGGCTGTGGCACCCCGAGGTGCCTGGCGTGTCTCACCTCCAGCTCCCTGGGGCTGGGACACGGCTCCGTGGGCTGGAGCAGCTCTGAGTCAGCGGTGCCTTGCTCGGGCTGGTTGGGGCTGTCGCAGGGAGGGCCCAGTGCCCTGCCCGAGCTCCTCTCCAGAGGATGCAGCTCCTGGCAGAGCAGGATTGGTGTGGGTGTGGCAGCTTTTCCAGTGTTGCTGGAGTGCTCCTGGCCTGCCCATCTGTGGAGCTTTTGTCAGAGCAGCCGTACCACGCAGGCTGAGCCAGGCAGTCGTGCCACAACGTGCCTGCTGTGGTGCAGGCTGGAGGCACTGGGGACGCCAATCTTGGCCAGCCCCCTGTGCTCCCCCGGCCCCTGGTCTCGGCTCTGCCCCATGAGGATGGACAGGGGTGAAGGGCCAGTGCTGCATCTCCTCTGCAGGGCCAGGGAATGTGTGCTGTGCCCTTGGCTGTCTCCAAACTCCTGTGCTCCTTTGTAGAGGAAGGGGAGGTCTCTGTGCCAGGCAGGGTGTGTCCCTGGCAGAGCAGGGACGGTGATGCTGGGGTGTGGTTCTGTCCATACCTGGTCACACCATGGTCCCTGAGGGGACAGCAGGGTGCTGGGGGTCAGGGCTCTCCCAAGGGCACTCTGCACCCCTGCCCTGGGCTCCCTCCCTCCCTGAGCACCCACCCTGATGGTGGCACAGCAGGGTCCCAGAGCTCCAGCCAACAGAAGCTCCCAGCTGGCAGAAGCAGAGATGAGCTCACCATGTAACCCCAGCACAGGGAGCAGGGAGGGTTTACCCAGTGCTGCTGCAGGCCTCAGCCCTCCAAAGCTGGACCAGCCTTGCAGGGGCAGCCTTGAGCCAGGAGTTTGTTTGCAGTTTACACAGCTCACTGACCCACGTGGGTCCTGTTCCTTGTCCTTTGTCCTGCAGGCATCCGAGTGCTGGATGGGCCCCTCACAGACAGCATGGAGGCCATTGCCTTCAACAAGCACTATCAGATCAACGACATCTACAGCTGCAGGTGAGCCCCAGGGACACCCTGAGCTGGCACCCAGCAGCAGTGGGCCCTGCTCTGCCTGGGGACAGGGTCACAGCTCATGGCTGGGTGTTCACACCAGCTCCCACCCTCCTATGGCTCCAGATAGCACCGAAATCCTGATTTTGGAGAGCTGGCCTGGGCTCTGCACAGCGCCTGCAGTTGTGAGATCTCCTTCTGTGTGCTGCTGCAGCACGTCCCATGGGCTGTCTGAGCTGGAGGGGACACTGTGCCCCTGGTTGTGGTCAGGCAGCCCCGGCCGAGCCATGTGACAGGGACTGGAATGTGTTGTTAAATAGAAATCAAACGTTTTGTCCACTGGAATCTGACCCAGGGGCACAGTGCAAACACGACAGCGAAATCCCAGCAGCGAGGGGCCGTCCTGGTGGATGGGAAAGCACAGTGCTCCCTGATCCCAGTCGTGGTGCTGGGAGCAGCTGCTGGCTGCCAGTAGCTCGCTATGACAGCAGGAAGAGTTGCTGCCTGTGACTCCTGGGGCTGTCACTTCACAGTGTCTCTCTTTCCAGCTGGGGTCCCGATGATGACGGGAAAACCGTGGATGGCCCCCATCAACTGGGAAAGGTAAAAAGCAGCCCCAGCAGCACAGGTGGCCCTGGGAGGGCCCTGCAGGGCTTGTGGTTTCTTGCCTGCCCGGACAGGAGTGCAGGGCCGTTGCTGTGACACTGTGCACGTCTGTTTGTGTCCTTGGCTGCCAGCAGAGGTGTTCCCTGTCACCGTGTGGTTGGGAGAGGTGACGCAGTGGTGTTCAGGCGGTGTGGGATGAACTTTCTAAGGAGAGGCTGGTCCCAGCAGGAAAATGCTCTTTCGCAACCTGTGGTATTATTCTGACAACTTCTGCAACCCACAGGATGCTCTCTGCTCTGTGCATTCCCAGTGCTGAGGGTGGTTCTCAAGGCAGGGAGGATGCCTTCGGATGCTGGGAGCAAGTAAGGGGAGTGGGATTGCAGTGGGAGGAAGAGTCAGAGCTGAGGCTGCTCCTTCCCGGGCCAGTGAGGCTCTCTCACAGCTACTGTGCTGCAAAATGCACCTGGTCTGCCTGTGCCACGGTGAGGGGTCACTGAGGGGGCCCCAAAACCGGCACTGGGGTGTGGTTCTGCTCCATTGCTCTGCTGCTGTGCTTTTCCAACCACGATTCAGCAGTTACTGTGCTGTTTGGAGCAGCCCTGACAACTGAGCTGCCCATTCACCATAACAAATGGCTTCCAGTTCTGCAAGTTAATGTATTCTCTTCCTGCATGCAGAGACAGCTGGAACAAGCTCTGGGACACAGAGCACGGGCAGATCTTTCTTTGCCACAGCAGAGCTGGGAGGGCAGAATGTACCTTCATCTGCCAGAGGGAGGGAGAGCAGGGGGTTCACTTCCAGCGGGACTGGGTTCTTGCTGGTCCGTCAGATATGTCCTTTCCCCGGGTGGGAATGATGTCTGGGCAAGGTGTCGGGCTGGAAATGCAGTTCCAAGTGGGGCTGGTGGTGTTGTGTTTCCCAGCAGTGTCCGTGGGGCTCAGCCCTCTCAGAAGGGCAGTGGCTGTGTGTGAGGAGCTCTGATCCCCCTGGCTCAGAGCCACACGTGGCTGCTGGCAGAAACCACTGTGGTCAGCAGGGGAGGGCAGGGGAAGAGCCCCCCTGGGCTGAGCACGGCTCCCTGCCCGCAGGCTGCCCTGCAGCACGGGGTGATTGCCGGCCGCCGCGGCTTCGGGAGCATCTTCGTGGTGGCCAGTGGCAACGGTGGCCAGCACAGTGACAACTGCAACTACGACGGGTACGCCAACTCCATCTACACTGTCACCATAGGTGAGTGCCTGCGCCTCCTGTCCCCTTCCTTCCCAGCGTGGAACAGCCGGGTCATCCCAAAAGCACACGAGCTGCCCAGCTGGGAGCTGGCTGGGTAGTGGGAATCTGTGGGAAAGGGTCTGGGAATGAGCGTGGCTGTAGGGCTTCAGCCCTCGAGCCTGCAGTTTGCTTTTGACCCACAGAGCAAGAGGAGGCCAGGGGAATTCCTGCCTGTGTCCAGGCCTCCTGGCATGCAGCATTCCCATCACTTGTGCTAGAGGAGGAATGTGTAATGCAGGTTCTCGAGGGCAGAAGCTGTGGGAAGGGTAGAAGGTCTGTGTGACACTGAGCACAGTGAAGGGTTATTTGTCGTGGCTGCCTTTCCTGTGGATCTTCCAGGCGGGAAAAATGCAGGCTTGGTTCTAATTTCCCTGCCCAGCTCCCAGCCCCTGGAAGAGCACAGCTGGCAGGGGAGGCTCTCAGGGCATTGTCACCTTGAAATCTCAGCAGTTGAAGCAAAACAGGTTTTATGCAATCAGCGCCTTTCCCGTGTTCCCAGGAGCAGTGGATGAGACGGGCTCCATGCCGTTCTATGCCGAGGAATGTGCCTCCATGCTGGCTGTGACCTTCAGTGGTGGGGACAAGATGATGAGGAGCATTGTGAGTACCCACCCAAGGCACCCGTGTCCTGCTGCACACACTGGAACAGCCGGGACAGCGCTCTGTCCCTCCCGATGGCCACGCAGTTCCTCTGGGAGCCAGGGAGCAGGGGTGCCCTGTGTCTAGGTCCTGCATAAAGAGTGTTTTCAGAGGGAGGTCCCTGTTTCTCAGCTCTGGGGGAGCTGCCCCACACCTGCCCAACCAGCCCCCCTGGCTGCTGCTCCAAAGGGAAGTGGGAGGACGGAGTGCAGGGAGCAGCATCGGGCTCTTTAAACTGCTTGGCCGCAGCTCCTGCTCTGCTCTGGCACGTGGGCCTCTCCCAGCTGAATTTTTCAGAATATTTTTATCAGCTTTTCCTTTTTTTGCCAAAAAATGACTTCTTGTCAACAAAATGTCCTTTTTGCCTGAGCCAAGCAGCCGGGGCTGTTTTCCTCACCACAGGCCTGACCCAGCCCATCCTTCCCTTGGTGCTGGTGCCTGTGGGGGGCTGTCAGACTGCCTACACCCCATAGTGTGACCCCTTCCCATCCTGTGGTGCCAGCAGGGTCTGCAGAGCCCACCCACCCCAGGGCAGCTGGGGAGAAACATTGCTGGCTCCCAGGCCTGATGTTTGGGGTTGTGTTGTCCCTGGCTTGGAGGATCTCCTGTCAGGACAGGTGATTCCCAAAAAGCACTTTCCTGGCAAAGCTGATGAGGCAGCCAACTGGAGATCAGCACCTCAGTGTGTGCTTGGGGGTCTCAGGGGGTCTGCTGGGGTGCTCCTGGGAGCAGGGACTTGGTGCTGTGGCTCTGTGCTTGCCACAGAGGAGCTGAAGCCAGGCTTGTCAAACAGGCTTCCCTGCGTGCTGGGTAAACTGGGGGAACAGGGAGAGCCTGGGATCCTCAGCCACCTGGCTGGGACTCACCAAGCTCCTCCTGCAGCCCAGAGCCAGGGCAGGGATCTGTGCCCAGCCAGAGCACAGCACAATCTGCCACAGGGAAAGTGAAACCCAGAATTGAGATGATTTTTCCTCTCAGAAATAACTTAAGTTGTCCTGGGCTGGTTTGGAAAGTACTGACACTAGGAAAAAAGGAACAGAAACCCTGTGAGGGCTCTGCTGCATTCAGTCAGGAGTTCCAGGCTTGTGGGCTGATGTCTGGCTTTCCCAAGCCTGGTGAGGGTGCTTTGAAGGTCTCAGCTGCACGTTTATTTCGAATACTGGCCTTATGGGACACTAACACGGGAGCTGGCGTTCCATGGGGGAGCCAGGACAAGATCCACATGTAGCCTAGGAACGGCATGTGCCACAGAGACATCCTGTACTGTGATCCTGTGCCATGCATAAACCTAAACACCCCTTTCTCAGGAGTGCAGTCTGCTCCTGAACAGCCTGGAACTCGCTGCAGTGGTGTCAGAGGACTCGCTGCATCTCTGCAGCCCCCAGCTCCTTTTTTTTTCTTTTACCAGACCATAAACTTTGTGTGGTTTCCTTAATGGGAAGAATTTAATACGGCTTCTGGCACTCTCTGTTTTTCCCACTGAAAGTTTGTGCTCTCAGGGTGTTCTCTGTGGGACAGGCAGAGTCCCAGCATGAGCTGGAGCCTTTCACCCTCCAGATTTTGGGCTTTATCCCCACAGGGAGCACACAGAGATGGATGCACTTGGTTTGCAGTGAGGTGGCATAATTTGGGAACCTCCCAATGCCTGTTTTTAGGCTCTGTGTACTCAGCACAGTCCCATGTGGCCACTTTGCAGCCTGGTTGTGTTGGAGTGACACTGTGGTCAACAGTGAGGATGAGGAAGGTCCCAAACTGTATCTGCCAGGAGTTTCACACAAAGTTGCTTAGTTAGAACCAATTCCTCTCTCTCTCCAAAGGGAACTGTGCCCATGCGTTGCTCCCCAGCTGACATCACTGTCCCTGCAGTGAGGGGCTCCCAGGACCTTTGATGGCTGGCTGTGAGCAGGGACAGTTGTGTCACAGGCTGAGCATGGGCTGCTGCTGGAGCCAGGGGGGCGAGGACACAGCTCAGGGCCNCTTTTTTTTTCTTTTACCAGACCATAAACTTTGTGTGGTTTCCTTAATGGGAAGAATTTAATACGGCTTCTGGCACTCTCTGTTTTTCCCACTGAAAGTTTGTGCTCTCAGGGTGTTCTCTGTGGGACAGGCAGAGTCCCAGCATGAGCTGGAGCCTTTCACCCTCCAGATTTTGGGCTTTATCCCCACAGGGAGCACACAGAGATGGATGCACTTGGTTTGCAGTGAGGTGGCATAATTTGGGAACCTCCCAATGCCTGTTTTTAGGCTCTGTGTACTCAGCACAGTCCCATGTGGCCACTTTGCAGCCTGGTTGTGTTGGAGTGACACTGTGGTCAACAGTGAGGATGAGGAAGGTCCCAAACTGTATCTGCCAGGAGTTTCACACAAAGTTGCTTAGTTAGAACCAATTCCTCTCTCTCTCCAAAGGGAACTGTGCCCATTTGTTGCTCCCCAGCTGGCATCACTGTCCCTGCAAGTGAGGAGGTCCCAGGACCTTTGATGGCTGACTGTGAGCAGGGACAGTCGTGTCACAGGCTGAGCACGGGCTGCTGGTGGAGCCAGGGGTGCGAGGACACAGCTCAGGGCTGGGGCCATGTGCTCCAGTACTCCAGTACCTGTCCCAGCCACCTCAGCAGGGCAAAGTGGCCTGACAGGGGCAGCTCTCCTCTTCCTCTGCAGGTGACAACAGACTGGGATTTGCAGAAGGGCACGGGCTGCACGGAGGGTCACACGGGCACATCAGCAGCCGCTCCGCTGGCAGCCGGGATGATCGCGCTGATGCTGCAGGTGCGGCCGTGTCTCACCTGGCGAGACGTGCAGCACATCATTGTCTTCACTGCCACCAAGGTGAGGAGCCCTCCCCTCCCCTGCTCCTTCCCTCCCTCTGCTGCCCCTCAGGCATGCTGCAGGAAGGCCAAGGTCCTGCTGAGCACATCCGTGTTTATGTCTGCGGCCCCTCCATAAATCTCTCGCTCGTCTGGCTCCCAGCGAGGGGATTGTGTTTTCCCCTCACCCCTCACTCCTTCCAGGAATGTGGCTGAGGCATTTTCCTCTGTCATGATAATAAATGGGGTATTTGCTGCAGGAATGCCTCCATCTGCCAGTGCAGGGGGCTTCCAGAGGCTCAGCAGGTTCCAGGGGCTCAGGCCCCAGGATCAGGTGTGTGTGGTGGGCTGGCCCAGCCCCAGGGCTGTTACCTCTGCAGTGTCATCCCATGGTCCATGCAGTGGGAAAGCAAGGAGCTCTGCCCCACTCTGGCCTTTCCTGGGCTCTCCAGAGAGCCAGGCTCCTGGAAGCAGTCACAACAGAGAGCTGGGCAGCAAACCCAGCCCTTCCCTTGGCCTCACCTCCTGCGCAGCTTTGCTGCCCAGAGCAGGAGTGGGAACTGGCTGGAGCTGCCCAGTTTGGTTTAGGGATGGGGCTTCTTCCACACCCCTCTGGGGAGCAGGAGTCTGTGTCCAGCTGATGCTGTGCTCACCTTGGCATGGGGCAGTGTTTTCCATAACTCCAAGCCAGTGTTGCTGGAGCACTACAGCCCACTAAGTGATGGGACCCAGGTCTGTCCTGCCCCAGCTCCTGTTGATTTAAAGGACTCAGTTCCTTCTTTCCAAGGCTTCTGCCATCCCACAGGCTGTGGCTTGGGCAGCAGGGAGCAGCTGGGATGTTTCAGAGCAGAGGCATTTGTGCCCTTTTGTGCTGCTCTATTTCCTTTCTGAGGTGCTGGGAAGCCAGTTTGTCCTGGGATTTGTTTCAAACAAAGGACAACCTGTTTCTTTCTAATAAGGCCATGTGGGTTTGCTTCCCTGCCTCTGCAGGATGTGTCTGAGCCTCTTTCCCTTCAGGCCTGGTTCCCTTTGGGTCTCAGGGCTGACAGTTCCCCAAGGTAACCAGAGCACCCCATGTTTCTTTGCAGTACGAGGACCGTCACGCTAAGTGGGACACGAACCAGGCAGGCTTCAGCCACAGCCATCAGCATGGCTTTGGCCTGCTGAACGCCTGGAGGCTGGTCAACGCTGCCAAGGTAATTCCCTCCTTCCCAGACCTGCCCTCTGGGCAGGTAGAGCAGCCCAGCCCAGTGGCTGGGACACATCCTGTCCTGGCAACGCCATGGGGGGACACTGCTGCCGTTCAGGGCCAGTGCTTTGGCCACCATCCTGCTGGCCCTGGCTCTGAGGCTGCTTTTGGTATGAAGTCATGAGGTTTTTGGCAGTGCCTGAGAGCTGCCCCCAGGCTGCTGCTCTCCAGCACTATATATAGCCATGGTGAGAGCTGCTGGGAGCCCACAGCTCTGATTCACAGTGTGGGGACTTTTGTCAGCAGCCCCAGCACCTTCCTCCCTCCCTCCACAGTGGCTGCAGGGAGGGTGTCCTGCCCTGAGAGGCAGGGTGTTCTGAGCTGGCAGCTCTGGGGAGTGCTGTGGTTGGAGCAGGCAGCGGCATCCCCGTCTCTTCCTGCTCTGGTCACAGGGAGACCAGGGCACATCCCTTTGGCACTTGGTCCCAGCTCGTGTGTGGAGCACTGAGCAGCTGTGCTGGGTCACTGCCAGCTGTGCCCCCAGTGTCACAGGGACTTCCACACTGCTCCCCCTTCCTGCCCCGCTGTGCCCAGGGCTGGGCCTCAAGTAACTGCCCAGAGCCTCTCAGGTGATGGTGGGGACAGACCCAGAGCTGGGGAGTCCCAGGTCTTGCTCACCCCCCTCCAGCTCTCCTGGCTATGTGGGCACTGCTTCCATCCCCAGAGTGCTCACAGCACCCAGTGTGTGCTGTCCAGGTCTGTGTGCCCCAAAACAGCCTTGGGAGAGGCCCCTTGGCCTGCGCCCACATCCAGGAGCAGCTCCTGAGAGCCCCAGGAGACTGAGGGATGGATGTGCAGGGAGGGTGCAATCCATGCTGAATCCTCTCCCCCCTGGCAGATCTGGGAGTCTGTCCCGTACCTCGCCTCGTACGTGAGCCCTGTGCTGAAGGAGGGCAGGAGCATCCCCCTGCTCCCACAGGAGCTGGAAGTCACCTGGAATGGTAAGAGCAGGTGTGCCATGGAGAGCACGTGCTGTACACACCCAGGCCAGGGATCCAGCGGGGCAGGAGCAGCCCTGGGCTGTGTGAGGCCAGGAAGGGGTTAAGTGCTGAGCTGCCTGGGCTTTTTCTGCTCTTTCCACTGCCCTTCCCCAGGGGATCTGCCTGTTGCTGCTGTCCCCTCCCCATAACCCCATCCCGTGGACTGATGTGTTTGGGGAGCCAGACAGGCTTCAGCGACGGGCTGGGCAGCGGCCAGACCCGCTCCACTGCCTTTGACCATTTTAGGTAATGCTCCAGCTCCCGACTTGGCCAGCCCTGTCCACATCAACAAGGCGCTGCTCAGGCTGCTACCAGTGGGAAGGAGAGCTCGGCCCAGGCCCTTCCCGGCCCCCCAGCAGCTCCTGGCTCTGCTGGGCACAGCTCCTTGCCCTGAGGCTGAGCCACATCCCCCCTCTATGCCTCACTGGAGATGCTGGTCCTGGGAATCTGGCCCTGCACCTCTCCCTGCAGGGCTGGTGTTGCGGGCAGAGGGGCACCCAGGCAGCACCCAGGCAGCACCCACCTGCCAGGAGCAGGCCAAGCCACAGCCACAGCTCACTCTGAGTGTGCCAGGCTCCCTGGCTGTGGTTGGCAGCTGTGGGGCTGTGAGGATCTGTGGAGCTGGGAATGGTTTGAGATGGGATCAGGGAGCCTAGACACTGAGTCTCTCCTCCCAGTCCCACACAGGTCCTGTTAAATGGCATCACAGCCCCTGGGGGCTGGCTGGGAGTGGGGACTCCATCTCAGCCACCAGCCTCAGCAAACCCCACCTTCCCTCTCCCAGTCACCACCACCGACCTGGAGCTGTCTGGCATGAGGACGCTGGAGCACGTGGCAGTCACTGTCACCATAACCCACCCCCGCCGTGGCAACCTGGAGATCAGGCTCTTCTGCCCCAGTGGGATGATGTCCCTGATCGGGACCACCCGGAGCATGGACTCGTAAGCACTGAGGGGTCGGGCTGGGGAGGGCAGGACCCCAGGACCTGTGCCAGCCTGGTGGCCCAGGCTCTGTGACCCTCTCATGGGTTGCTTCCCCTCCCCCCTTGGCAGGGACCCCAATGGCTTCTCTGACTGGACCTTCTCCACGGTGCGGTGCTGGGGCGAGGAGGCGCGGGGCACGTACAGGCTGGTCGTGAGGGACATCGGTGAGTCCTGCCTGCCAGGGGCACCTCCTGGCCTCGTGGCAGCTCTGGGCCATGTCCTGGGCAGCTGCCAGCTCATCATTTGGGTGAGTTCCCTGCCGGACCAACCTGCTTCTTCCCCAGGAGATGAGAGCCTGAGGCCTGGCACGTTAAAGCAGTGGCAGCTGACCCTGTACGGCTCTTCCTGGTCCCCAACAGAGATGAAGGAACGGCTCAGGTAGGACACCACAGTCCTGGCTTGGTGGGGAGCCAGGAGCGAGAGGCTGAGGGGAGTTACCTGTGAGCAGGTGCTGCTCAGCTGGAGCCATGTTGCTGCAGGGTGTGTGGCAGGGGCCCTCACACCTCACAGGGCAGCCATGGGCTGCATAGCACAGCACTGTTTGCTGAAAGAGGCACTGCAGACCCTTGGTGGGCATTTGGGACCCTCCCTGGAGCCCCTTTGCCTGCGGCACCTTCACAGGGTGCCTCTGTCCCCAGGCTGCTGGAGGAAGCCATGAGTGGGCAGTACCTGAGCAGCAACTTCTCCCTGCCCTGTCCCCCGGGGCTGGACATCCCCGAGGAGCAGCACTACACCATCACAGCCAACACCCTCAAGGTGAGCCTGCCTGCAAGCCAGGGGGTCCCTGCATCCCCCAGGATGGGCTGGAGGAGCAGGACCCTGCTTGGGACACCGTGACCCCTGTGCTGGGCAGTGGGCAGGGCTCGGGGGGGGCCAAGGGTGGTGTTTCTCAAGGGGTTTCCCCTCCATAGACCCTCCTGCTCTTGGGATGCTTTGCCGTGTTCTGGACTTTCTACTACATGCTGGAGGTTTGCCTGACGAGGAACGACGTGGGGCTGGACCTGGCCTGCTCCGGCCCCAGGAGCTGCAGGTGGTACCAGCAGGGCGGGAAGCACCGGGCCCTGGAGAGCGGCCTGGAGATGGAGTCGGTGCCACTGTACCGGGAGAAGGACATGGAGGAGGCCGAGATGGAGTGTGAGCACCCGGAGCCTGCCCAGGATGGGCAGGACGGGTCCTGGACCCCCACCCACCCCAAACTTGCCAGCAATGGCAGAGCTGTGAGTTTCCATGAGGCAGCTCCCTCTGGAGCAGGATACCTGGGCCGGGAGGCACCGGCTGAGCTCCTCGTGGAGGACAGGGAGCACCAGCCGTGCTGACAGGGGCTGGGCTGGGGCCCTCCCTCGTGGTACAACCCTCCTGGGCATGGGCAGCACAGACTCATTCCTGAGCCAGCGTGGACCATTGCCACTGTGTTCTGCAGAAGGTGGTGTTGGAAGTGGCTTGGAAACAAGCATAGAAGAGTGCTGGTACTGGAAGGGGAGCTCCCCTTCCCTTGCTCTGGAAAACAAAGCAAGCCTTAAACGCCTTCCTGAGGGAGCCTGCCCTGCAGGGCACTGAGAGCTCCCTGCTGTGTGTGGAGCAGGGCCCTGTGCCATTCCTGCTGGGAACATGGTAGCTGTGGCAGAGCTCCACACTGACCCCCTTCACACCACTGCTCCCAAGCCTGGCAGTGCAGGCAGGACGTGTCCCTTTGTCCCTGATTTCTGCAGAGAGCCTGGAAAACCCGGCAGGGCCCCTGTAAGGTGCCTCTCCAGGCAGGGACCCCACAGCACTGGCATCTTCCTGCCCACTGGGCGGGCAGTGGACTGTACCCACCAGTTATCCCGGTTTAGAAGCAGGGAGCTACTTTACTCATCTCCAACCAGTGCTTCTCCCTGTCCCCTGTGCTCTGATCCTGCTGGTTCCGCCTCTCCCGTGGGCACAGAGCAGCTGTGGGGCTGGGGGAGCAGGAACAGGCCTGTCTGGGGGGCAGGATGGGGTTCTTCCTGCACAGGAGTCCCTCTGGCAGCAGAGCTCGCTGGGGCCACTGTCCCAGATCTCCCTCCCCATCCAGGAGGGACAAAGGAGGTTGCTCCCAGGAGGGAGCAATGCCTGGTTTGGGCCAGGGAGGGGAGGATGAGTTGCTCTGGCAGTGGCTTGTCTGAGCGGGGTTGGCTTGTTCACATGTCTTTGGGTTCCGTGGTTTATTTTTTTAAGGCTGGGGTTTGTTTTTTAATCAGCAAAGCCCTTTTGTGTAGCTTTCCAAATAAAGCCTGAAAAACCCTCCTCTCCCCCCATCCGTCACTCCTCTGCTCTCCCAGAGCTTCCTCACTGTGGAAAAATGCGTCACCCGTCCCCTCCCAGCACCGGGGCCTGGGGGGACCCAGGACTGGGGTTTGGGTCTGTGGGGGCCATGTGTCCTCCACGCCCTGATCCCGGGATCTGGGATAACAGGGGCTGCTCCAGGCAGGAGGAGGTGAGGGCTGGGCCAGAGTGTTGGAAGGAGTGAGGAGAACGGTGGGTGTTGAGCTTCAGTGGGGAGAGGGCAGAGTCTTCCAAGCCGGGCAGGGAAAGCCTGATCCCCAGCTGTGGTTTTCCCAGGTTTGGAGCTGGAAGAAGGAGCAACCATGGCCTTTTAGGGAGGGTGGCTTCAGCTTTTCCAGCAGCACCAGCCAGGCGGGAGGAAACCTTGTCAGGCCACGACTAGATGAATATAACCTTTTAATTTCGACAAAACCCAAGTACAAAACCGAGGCCCAATTCTCTTTTTCTCCCCGTTCGCAGGGATCTCTGCGGCAGTGGCGCGGGGCTCGTGGGGGGGGCTGCGGGCAGGGGGGGCCACCCCGTGGGCCGGGGCACGTGCCCACCCCACCCGTGGGACACCCGTGGGTGCCGGCAGGGGNCGGAGACGGAGGTCCCGGCTGGGGAGGGCTGGGGGCGGCGGGGGGTGCCTAGCTGATGATCTGCCGGGGCCGGCCGTAGCTCATCCCCGCCTGTGACGCCCCCTTGTTGGTCCCCATCTGTAGCCCGATGATGTTCTTGCCCTCCTTCAGCTGGCTCTCGGTGAACTCCCGCTTGTGCTCCTGCGCCTTCCTGCGGGGGCACAGGGAGAGGCCGTGGGGCACC
>VYXB01010299.1:695255-709958 GCA_013397135.1 Pachyramphus minor | reverse complement strand
CCCCTCGCCGCGCCCACGGGCACGGAGCAGCAGCACCTTTTCCAGTGTCACTTGCCACCGAGCATGGTGCCCTGGTGACCCCCCAGCCCTGATTTTGGCCGTGACAGGCCCAGGCATGGGCACATAGTGCCTGGAGGGACCCGGCTGACAGGGAGGAGGTGCGCCGGGACCCCCAGGCTGCGTGGGGAGGGGGACGGAGTGGCTGGCAGGACCTGCAGCACAGACATCCCTCCCCGGGGGTGGGTCCCCCCTCCCGGTGCTGCAGCCAGGCGTTTGGCACAGTCCCAGGGCAGCATGAGGCTGCGGGCTCCTAGAAGACGTAGATCTTGTCCCGCTGGATGCAGTCCAGGTCATCGTCCAGTGTCAGCAGCACCTGCAGAGCGAGGGGAGCAAGGGGAGGAGCAGGGCATGGTGAGCTGGGGGCAAGGGCAGGGGCTGCTTGCTGGAGGAACCAGCACCTACCAAGAAGGAGCCGAACATGGCGATGGAGGAGAGAAAGTGCCAGATGTCGTGGTCGTCAAAGAAGTCGAGCAGGATGCAGTCCCGGTTGTGCTCCCGAGATTCTGCTGGCGTTTTCTGTTGGGGACAGGGCCAGTGTCACTGTGCCCACCCGTGGCCACCCTGGCCACCCCACTGCCTGGGCCGCCCTCCCGCTCACCTGCCAGGTGCTGAGCCCCTGGAAGAAGAAGAAGAGGGCAAAGCCCCAGACCACGGAGGTGCTGATGATGCAGAGCAGGGGGATGAGCTTGATGCGCTCGCCGCTGCGGAGCTGCAGGAGAGCCCGGTGTCACTGTGCAGGCAGGAGCTGGCAGCAGTGCCCTGCCCTGCCCTGCCCTCCCTGCCAGGCCTGTGGGGGCCGGGGGCTCAACTCCCACCTTCATGATGATGTAGAAGGCGAAGTAGAGCAGGAGGTTGCAGATGCCGATGGCCAGCAGGTAGGAAGCGAAGTCATTGGGGCGGACAATGAGGCCGTAGGCAGCGCTGGGGAGGCAGGGACAGGCAGCAGGGTCAGCACAGCCTGGGGCGCCCCGTGGTGCCCATTGCCTGCTGTCCCAGGATGTCAGGCAGCACGTGGGGACACGAGGGTGCCACAGCTGCAGGGGGGCCTGTCATGCTGGGCTCACAGCTGTCATGAGCTGGCTGTTCTCAGCCCAGCCCCAGCAGAGGGATGGCAGGAGCAGGGTGGGGGCAGCGGCAGGGATGGGGAGAAGCAGTGTGGGGTCTGGCTCTGCACTTACAGCGACCAGTTGATGATGTTTCCCATGACCAGGAGCACCATTCGGTCCTGCAAAGGGCAGGGGGACTGTGAGGGGCGGTGGGCAGCTGCTCCAGGGCAGGGGCTGCCAGGAGGGGTCTCCACAGAGCCAGAGGGGCCCCAGTGCCAGCACTCACCACGTACATGGGCCCGCTGCACTGCCGGATGCAGTCTGTGTACAGCACGTGCAGGATCCTGCGCAGGATGCCCGAGTCTGTGGGGAGAGGGGAGGTGACACTGGGGGGGCCACTGTGCTGCCCCCCGCCCACCCTGCTCAGGGCACCTGCCCTCACCCAGCTTCCAGCGCCCCATGTAGTAGAGCTGGGTGCTCAGCAGCAGCGTGGCCAAGATGTGGATGACAGAGAAGACGATCCAGAAGGCCGTGTTCCCCTTCCCAAACACCTGCGGGGAGAGCGGGGGGGGCAGGCAGTGAGCTGTGGGGGTGACCCACGTGAGTGTCCCCCCCTGCCACAGCAGCCCCCCTACTCACCACACCGACCACGGAGAAGAAGATGACGAGGGCCAGGCAGGCATAGGCGCTGTAGGCGCTGGCGTTGATGTCTGGGTGGCGCTTCTGGTAGAGCTTCAGCATGCAGAGCCCCGCGATCATGTACATGAACGAGGTGTCTGGGGGGGGACACAGCAGTCAGAGGGGTGTGGGGGCAGCCCCGGTGTGGGTGGTGAGGGCTGGGGGTGGCACTCACCGAACTGGAAGTTGGTGTAGTTGGGGCAGACGTGGTAGCAGGCGCTGAGCAGCCCCTCCATCATGAGCGCGGTGCCCATGGCGTAGAACAGCCCGAAGTGCTTGGGGATGCCACACTCCTGTGGGGCGGAGGGCAGGGGAAGAGGGGGGCGGTCCTGGGGGACTGAGCCCCCCCCAGGGCTCCCCAGTGGCCCCCATCCCTTACCAGGGCGTGGGCGTCATTGCGCATGAGCGCCCGGTTGTAGTTGATCTCGCGCTGCAGGATGATGAGCAGGAAGAGCAAACCCAGCAGGACGTAGCCCAGGTTGCTGAGGATGTTGTTGAAGGCGCTGCGAGGGGCCAGTCCACACCTCAGTGCTGTGGGCCCCCCTTGTGCTCGGGGCCTCACAGCCCAGCCCTGGGCACAGGGGACCCCCAGCCACCCACCACCACCCACCCCATACCCACCTGAGGTTCCCCAGCGGGTGGGCACACAGGAAGTTGTAGTAGCAGATGTCCTGGTTGCCAGTGACATTCACCACCTGCATTCATGGGCAGGGTGAGGGTCGGGGGGACCCCCAGGGGTGTCCCCATTGTGCTGGGGAGCATGGTTTGGGAGTGCAGCCCCCAGAGCTCCCGGGAGCCCCAGGTGTTGCCAACCTGCCCCACTTACTGTCTGGTAGGTGATGACGAGCTGGATGACGGGCAGGGCGTAGAAGACAGCAATGGTGGCAATGTTCCTGGGAGAGGCAGGGGGGTGTCAGGGGCTCCCTGCTGCCTGTCCCAGGTCGGGACACTCCTCAGTGCCCCCATCCCCACTGCTGCCCACTCACCAGAAGTAGATCTGGTACTTCTTCCGCAGTACCCGCTTGTCCTTGCGCGCCAGGTCGGCCACACACAGGTATTTCTGGAAGGAGAGGCTGGTGAGGGGTTTTCGGGGCAGTGGGCAGCGCCTGGCGGGGGCTGGGGGCCGGGGGGGGGCACACCTTGGTGCGGATGACATTCTTGTCGTAGTCAATGTCAGCCAGGGTGTCGTAGTCGTCCTCCTCGACGGAGCTGAGCGAGTCCAGGCGGGGCCGGACGGCCACGTTCTCCAGGGACCGCTCCCCTGCGGCCGAGCCGGGGCCTCAGAGGAGCCCCTGGCCCAGCCCACCCCGGCACCCACCCCGTGGGACCCCAATCACACCCAATTAACCACTCGGCTGCCTCCCTGACAACTCTCACTGGGGACAGGCTCCACTCCCCCAGACCCTGCGCTGTCCCTGCCTGGGGGACACGTGGTGGCTGCACCATGTGGGTGATCATTATCCATGCCCGTCCCCAGGGGCTCTGCCACGCTGGAGACAGCTGAGGGACAGGCAAACAACCTCCTGCCCTACAGCCCCTTGGCACTGCCCTTGCTCTGAGGGAGGGGAGCAGGGAGCTGGGGTGCTCTGTGCCCTGGGCACGAGCTTGGGGTTGGGCAGATTTCGCCTTGATTGGCCCAACCCTGCCCGGTACCAGCATCTACCCATGGGAACGCTCAGCGGCCTCGTCGGGGCGGAGGGCGTGCGCCGCTTGAACTGCTCCTGCCCTTCAAAGGAAAGCCACAGTTACTGGAGCAGGGCTCCCCTGCACGTGTCCACCAATGGAGACCCTGCTGTGGGCTGCACGGAGGGGCTGCCAGCCCCGGGACCCTTCCCGGAGACGGAGAGGGGCAGAGCTGGGACACCACCGGGCACGTGGCTCTGCAGGGCTGCGGCCACACCAGTCGCCCCACGACTCACCCACGTAACTGTAGGAGACCTCTGTGGAGCCCAGGCTGTCCGTGATGCCCTCGGTGCTGCTGGAGGAACCGTTCCCTGCAAGGACGGGCAGAGGGTGGGCACAGCCCGTGGGCAGGGGGTGAAGGATGGGGGGGACAGCACCAGGCACTCACCGAAGGAGCCGTAACCGTAGCTGTCGTAACCGCGGCCCAGGAAGGAGTCGGGGATGCTGCGGGAGTGACCTGCGGGACAGGATGATCCCTGTCAGCCCTGCTGGCACCCCTGTCCTGGGGCTGCACGGCCCTGCACAGCCCCTCACCCCTGCCCTGGCACAGAGTGAGCTCAGAGCCAAGGGCAGAGCTGGCACCTACCCAGGAGTGATGCTGGGAGTCCCCGGAAAGCCGTGGGAAGAAAGAGACAGAGCTGGTGAGATGCAAAGCCCCAGTGCAGCCCTGCCAGCCCCACAGTGGAGAAGGCTGGGACCTCCCTGGATCCTCAGCACTGGGATTTGCCCCCAGGGAGCTGAGGGCTCAGGGGGATAGTGGGGAATTCCTGCAGAATGGAGGCTCAAGAGGACAGAATAAGTGGGAATCCCCCAGGCAGATCCCTCCATGACGCTGGCTGCTGCCTCCATCCCTCACCTGTGTCCAGGCTGGGTGAGTCCATGGCTGACAGGAGCCCCTTCCTCTTGTGCTGCCTGCCGAGGGAAGCAGCCACCAGCCTGGCTGTGGTGAGGGGGCACAGCCCCAGGGCCCCCACCACATCAGGGACAGGATGGTGCCTGTGGGCCCAGCACCCAGAGGGGCAGCAATGCCCAGACACTCACCGGCAGCTCTCCCAGCAGGCGATGAGCAGCGTGAGGACGTAGAAGGAGAGGAAGATGCTGAGGCAGAAGACCACACTGCTCACATAGGCCTCCGCTGTGCAGAGCCAGGACAAGCCCTCAGGGAGGGTGGCACCTCTGGGGACCAGCTGCACGTCCCTGCAGAGCCCACCACCCCCAGCACAGCCAGCCCCTCCCAGACTCACAGGTTATGGCAGGTGACACCATCACCTCCAACGTCTTCTGCCGGTTGTGCTGATCCACGGGTTCATCTGGGAGAGGGCACAGCCAGGGTTCAGCTCTCTGCCCTGCCCCCAGTGTGTCCCCACACACAGCCCACAGCAGCAGGGTGGGTGCCTCCTCCAGCCCCCCATGTACCTGGAGAGGCGTTTTTGGAGAGGGGGTAGTAGGGCAGAGCCCCCCCACACGCCTCGTCCTCCGTCTTCACCACCACCACCACATAGAAGCTGTGGCTGGGGAAATCCTTCTTCTGCAGCAGCCACCCCGGGGGGGAGAGATGGGGGTCATCAGAGCCCAGCTGGGGGTCTCCCATTGCAGAGGCTATCCCAGGGATACCCTCTGGAGCTCCGATAACCAAAGGTACCCAGCAGCACCAGGCAGGGGTTGGGAGCAGCTCAGCCCTGTGGCACAGCCCCGTGGCACAGCCCCGTGCCCACCTGCACCGTGATGGCCGCCTTCTTCGTCATGGTCTGGTACATCCCAATGAAGGCCACGTTGTTGTCCAGGTCGTAGACAGGGCACTGGGGGAGCAGAAGGCCCATCAGCCCCACCAGGCACCACAGATCACCCAGAGACCCCACTGCCCAAACCTACCAGGATGTCCTGGATGGAGATGACGGAGCAGGGGAAGGCCATGGCCGAGGTCACCTTCACAATCACCGAGTCCACTCCCTCAGGGAACTCATACTTGAAGTACTGCAAGGGGGGAAAAGGGCCCATTGCTGCCACGGTGGCCACATGCCACAGCCCCCCTTTCGTGCCACGTTTCCCTCACCTGTGGCTGGGCAGCTGTGGCGTTGAAGCTGAACCTTTCATTTGTCCTGCAGGGAGAGCACAGAGAGGTGATGGGTGGCAAGGGGAGCCTGCAGCCCCCACAGCCCCCACGGGCAGCGGGCAGGGAGTGGGTCTGTGACGTGGGGCTCCCCTCACCGCAGCACGAAGTTCTCCACGCGGGTGACCCGCAGCTGGTAGGAGGCATTGAGGGAGAGCGTGGAGACATCCACGTAGAAGTGCTGGGTCTCCACCTCAGCCTTGGTCTGTGGCTGGCAGAGCGTGCGGCTCACCTCCTGGTACGCGTACTTCCGCTGATACCTGGGGCAGGTGGGGCTGTGTGACCCCCCCAGCAGGGGGAAACCCTGTCGGGGGGATCCCAGCCCGGGGATCCCTGCGTGGGGAACCCGCAGGTACTCACAGGCCCCGGAGGATGAGCGGCACCTGGAAGGAGACCACCGCCTCCTTCTGCCTCACCACGAAGAGCACGGGCAGGTCCTTGTGGTCGGAGAGGACGTTCACCGACACCCGCACGCCCTCGGTCTGCGGGGACAGGGGAAGGCGAGGCGTTGGCCGGGCAGCTCGGGCCGCGGCGGCTCATCCCGACGGCTGGACTTTGCTCGGCCGTCGTGGCAGAGGCTGCCGTGCCCCGCACGCCCAACACCCCCGGTGCAAGGGACCCCAGGGGACACCCAGCCCGCGGGGGACGCAGCGGCGGCGACCCCCCGGCTCACCCTGTTCCTGCGCACGCTGTGGTTGAAGGCGTAGATGTGGAGCAGGTCGGCGTCCACCCAGTCGGTGTAGGTGGTGTTGAACTGGGCTTCCGTCTCGCTCACGTTGCGCCGGTGGGGCTGGGGCAGGACGGGCGGCGGGGGCAGNCGGCAGGGCACGGCACAGCACGGCAGGACACGGCAGGGCACGGGGAGCTCAGCCGGGGCGCGCCCGGGCGCGGAGCCCCATGGCCGGGCCGGAGCGGGGCCGCGCTGGCGCTGCGGGCGGAGCGCGGAGCCGGTGCCCGGTGCCGGATCCCGATCCCGATGCCGTCCCCCCCGTCCCTTCCCGTTCCGCAGCCGCGGTAAACACGGACCGGCGGTGACGTCACTCCCGTCGCGGTCCCAGCGCCCGGGCGGGGAAGTGACGCGGCGGGCGGGGCCGGGGGCACCGGCCCGGAGGGGAACCCCCGCTCCGAGGGACCCCGCGGGGGAAGCCCGGGGCCGTAGGGCGGCCCCTGCTCCGTATGGGATCCCGCACGGGAAGCCCGGTTC
Source organism: Pachyramphus minor (assembly GCA_013397135.1). NCBI lineage: Eukaryota > Metazoa > Chordata > Aves > Passeriformes > Tyrannidae > Pachyramphus > Pachyramphus minor. Next base: position 703,177 of record VYXB01010299.1, on the reverse strand, counting down.
CATATGGGACCCCACAGGGGAAGCCGCGTCCTATAGAGGAGCCCCCACCCTGTACAGGACGCCGTAGGGGAGCTCTGTCCTATATAGAACGCCATAGGGGGAGCCCTGGCTTAGAGGGGACCCTCGTCCTGTATAGGACTCCATTAGGGAAGCCCGGCTCCATAAAGGAGCTCCTGCTCCATATGGGACCCCACAGGGGAAGCTGTGTCCCATAGAGGAGCCCCTGCTTCAGAGGAGACCCCATCTTGGAATCCCTGTTCCCCACCCTGCAGGCAAGTCCCAGGGCTGTGTCTGTACTCCAGACACCCACCGAGCCCCTTGCCCAGCCTGCCTGTCCCCGAAGTCCGTGGGGACATGGAATAATCCCCTGCCAGGAGATGCATGGCTCTGTCCCATTCCTTTCTCCTGCTGCTCTCTGGATTCCCTCATCACCAGAGGCTGAAGTGATTTGGAAGTTCTCCCATGGCTGTGTTCATCTGGGAAGCAGAAATGATACCACACTGCATTTAGTGTGCATCTCTGAAAACACCCCTGTCCCCGCTGCTGCTGAGCTGACCACATCCAGGCCTCTCTCCAAGGGCTATTGGGCCTTTTATATCACGTGTTCTGTGTCTGCAATTGGGTTTTTTGGTTTAAAATCCCCCTCTGAAGCGGCTCAGCCCCAGGACTCCTGTCACAAAACCACTTTCTGGGCTCGCTCAGGCATCCAGGACCTCTGCCGCCAGCTCTGTGGGATAAACGGCACAAGACGAGTGCTGCTGCTATTGTGCACTTTATTTCTCTGGGCCTCCTCTCCCTGAGGATCCCCCGGTTTGGACAGTCTGTACGATGTTTCCAGGTACAGGCGGTGACACTGGTGGCAGATGGAATGACCTCAGGGACAGACAGATGCCCATGCGGGACTAGAAGCAGAATTCCAACCGACTCTGATCGAACTCGAGTCGCCTCCATGGGATGGCCGTGAGGGGGATTGCGTGGGGATGTGCCTTCCCTGTTCACTCCAGGGCTATTAGAGATAAACCACTCGGCAGTTGAGTACAAGCTGATGTCCTGCTGAGGGCCGAAATACCTGTTCCCTTTACCTGCAGCACCGCACTCACAGGTTTGGTGCAGGACCTCAGCTCTGCATGGAGAAAGGAGGAAAAACAGACAAGAAAAAGCCCCAAACGGAGCAGGGAAAAGCAGGAATTAAATCAGGAGCAAGGATCTGGCTGAGCACAACTCCCAGGGCCGGCGAAGGCCCTTGGTGGGAGGTTTGGCAGCCCCTCCTCGGCCCCATGGAGACCAACCAGGAGTGACCGAGACAGAGGCAGGAGACGCCTCGGCACGTACACACACACACACACACACACACAGGCTGCGACACGTGGGTGAAACACTGACATTTATATCGAAATAGCACTAACAGTGAGTTCTACCAGCCGATGCATTTTTGCCAAAGCAGAATCACAATGGTTGTGTCCCGGGGAAGGCTCGGGGCGGCGGGCGGGCAGCGAGGGGAGGGACAGGCCTTCCTCCTCACGGCTCCCGCCCCGCGCCTCACAAGACTCTGACATTTCACATCTTCTGTTGGTTTGTTTTCCTCTCTGCTGCAATAAACACCAAACTGGGAACACTCATTTAGAAGAGCCCTTACCTCCAGCCCAAGCCCGTCCCGAGGGACATCCAGAGCTGGAATTGATGCTTTCCCACATGAGGCACTCGTATTTCAGCACTAGGTGAGCAAGGAGGCAGAACCCTCTTGCTCACAACACCTCTCAGGTGAGCAGGGCAGTTTCCTGCCAGGCAGAGCCAAGTCTGAGTGGAGAAGACGCCGTCCTCCCTCTCCAGCACCAGGGACGGAGCAGAGCCGTGAGCACTGAACCAGCACAGAGCGTGGCACCTCAGCAAGCCAAGCCAAAGCAGAGCCAGCACAGCCTCCCTGATGGCACTCCAGAGCCTCCGGAGCCTGCCAAACCTCCCAGTCCACTCGGCACCCTGCCAGAGGGGCTGACTCACAGCGGGCACAGGGTGCTGAGTGGAGAAGTCAGAGCTTTACTGGAGTACATTCCTGGTTAGCATCTCTTCAGCCAAATGCAGCAGCAGCAGCGGGAAGGGAAGCGGGGATGCACAGATTAACTAGCACACACTTGCCTTTTCTCACAAGCCTGGAGAGATGGAAAGCTCTCAGGGAGTAGAACAGGTTTTATCCTGGCTCCCTGAGGGGGCTGGGAGTGGGATAAGCCCTTCCCCAGGAACTCTCCACTGCAGTGTACTTTTAACATTTGATTTTCTACTCGCCCTTCCCCAGTTTCTCCAGCCAGCTCCTAATGGGAAATGTGAGCAGTGTTCCCTCAAAGCCTGCCCTGCAAGGCCACGAGTGCAAAGCCAGCCTCAGGGAGCAGCATCCCTGGTCTGGATCATGGGGGCAGGACATGATCCCTCCTTTCCCATGGCACTCTGCAACTCCCTGCGTCTGATCCTGGCAAGGGGAACACTTCACCTTTCCTTCATCTGTGTGTAGATCACATATACTGGAAACAAAACACACACTATGCATGCAATCCAGGCAGGAATCCTGCTATGATCAAATCTACGGGAGGAGGGGGATGAGGTGGGACGTTACGGGATTCCTCAATGCTAGGTCAGAGTTACACACCAGCCCCCTGGCTACAGCAAAGGGCAGACAGACTATGTACAGTACCTATGGGCTTCAGCGAGGACCTGACACCTGAGCACCTCCCTCAGCACACAGAGTGAAGCTCTCTGTTCCTCCCAGATTTACCTGCACGTGGGTCCCATGGGAAGCACAAACCCAGGCACCACTGAGCTCCAGCTCTGGCAGGTAAGCCAGGGAGGAAGAGACTCGGTTTAAAATAGTTATCAATTTGCAAGTTATCAATTCATCCAGGGCCCTGCTTCGTGGGTCCAAACTGTTTCTTTCTGAAAGAGAACCTCTCAGTTTTAAATGAAAAGCTGTCTCACTAAAACCAGCCCTCCTAATCACAAACCACACGGAAATCCCACTGAGCCACAGCCCTCAGGAGGGCACCTGCCCCTCCAGCTCCCTTGCTAGAGATGAGGAGCAGTGTCCAAGGCAGGAAAAGCTACGCCTTAACTTCACTTTTTACTGTAAGAGGCTGTAGTTGCTCAAATAAAATGTTTATACAAGTAAACCAGTAGCAATAAAGAAATATACACCTTGGGATCTGTAAAGCTTCAGAGTGATTTGGGCCTTGCAGCCAGGGACTGTTCATGTGGGTTTGCTTTAGGAAGAAAAAAAAAAGTTTAACAGTCATACTCCATAAAAAAAGAAGGAAAAAAGGAACAAGGAGCAGCGCTGCAAAGAGCCCTGTGGTGCAGGGATCTCAGAGGGATGTCTGTCAGCTCCAGGGAGCAAGGAAGCGACTGCCAGATTATTGGATCATTAAAATCCTACACTGAGCAACTGCTAAAAGCCAGCAACACCACAGGCAGCAGGAGCAGGGGAGAGCAGCAGCACCCAAAGGGAGTGTTCCCGGGAGAGCTCCGTGGGAGGCAAGGAAGGTGCCCCCGGGAGAGCTGTGTGGGAGGGAAGGTGTCCTGGCTAGCAGGCATGGGAGACAAGCACGAGACAAGCACCTGGGAGTGTTGCATGAGCTCAGGTAACCGTTTGCTTCTTTAAATTTCTGAATTCCAGTTTCATGCTGCTTCAGAAAGGAGTGAGAAAGCAACACGTTTCATTTAAACCCCCCAGAAAAAAAAACCCAAACAACAAACAAAACAAACAAACAAAGAAACCCAAACAAAAAAACCCAAACCTCTAAAAGGTGGGACCGAGTTTGGAAAAATGCATCTGTTCTGGCTTTTGCAAGTGGAATGTGATTCTTGTTCCCAGGCAAATACACAGAGCACGATGGCTACAGCCAGGAATGGTGAGCCAGGAGCAGTGTTGGACAGGCTACAAGGGGTTCTAGGACAACCACAGAGCAACAAGACATGAGAGGGGCACAGAGTGACAGTCCTGTTCTCGTTTTAAATGAGGAATGGTTTAAAAGTAAAACTCTTCTTCAGCTAATTTCCTCCTGCAATAAAACCAACCAAGCCGGCCCTCGTATGTACAAGACCAGTTAAACACGAGCCTTCCCCCTCAAAACACTAGGTACGGACATCCGGTAACATTCTATAATGGAAAGTGCTTTAAGAAAGAAGGATTCTGTAGTGCCAGTGACAGAACTGATCTGATGGGCTGGATGATGCTCTCGACGCTGACATCGGCGGCTCAGGCCAGGGCAGCTCGTTTCTCCTCGGGGGTCTCCTCCAGCAGCTGCATGATCAGTTCGTGGAGGGGCTTGCAGACCTTGGCGTACCCCCCGCCCGTCAGGTGCAGGAAATCAAACATGTCGTGGTAGGAGATGGTGCCATCCGAGTGCACGAAGCCCACGTCCACGTCCAGCAGCTGGACGTTGGGCAGCTTGGGCAGCGAGGCTTTGAGCAGGTTGTTCACCTTGGCATTCTTCTGCCGCAGTGGGTTTGGCTTCTCTCCACGAGGTAGCAGGCCCTGGCACAAGGAGGAGGCAAAAAAAATGCTCTGTATGACTCTGATGGCAACAGGAGGCCTACTTTCCCTTCCAACTTGGGCTGCCTGTCAAGATTTAGGATGTCTGTGACAAGAGGAACTCATCCCTTGAACCAGAATTTGTCCGTTCAGACCTAATGTGAAATGCAGATGAGCTACAAGCACGACTGACAGGTCACCTGCTTTCTTTTAATTTTTAAATGTGTCAGCTTCTGTTCTTTTGGGCTTTTTTCCTGCCGTTGCCCAACTTCTCAGCAAGAGAGGCAGCAGCTAAGCTGTTAGGCTAAGGAAGCCAACTAGGATTTGGGCACTTATCTTCCCCTCACAGGACTTCCTCAGCAACACTTTGGAGTGGCATAGCTAATGGGATGAGTCTACCCACCTCTGGAAGGGCCAGAGGAGGGCTCCTGCAAAGCCAAGCCAGCAAGGGGAAGCATAAAGCAGAGGACAGAAGAAGGGAGTGCTCCTGGAGACATACCAGTACAATGACTTTGGCCTGTGGCTGCTGGGTGTTTATCAGGCGCACGATGGCCTCGATCCCCCCTGCTACTTCTTCTGCTGTGTTTTCATGATTATTTGTTCCAACCCAAACAACAATGACCTACAAGGAGAAGAAAAAAAAGAATGTTTGCAGCTTTTCCAGAGCAAGCTGTAACAGTCTGATGACCCTGAAATCCCTGCATAAACATCACTGGTGGCTGGTGAGCTGCAGGGAGGGTTGGGCTTAAGGCTGAACTCAGGCTGCCGGAGTTTAGCCCTGGGGAAGGCACTGCCCACTGCTCTCAGGGAAGACACTGTCCAGGGCTGCAACTGCAAGTGCAGAGAGGGCAGGTGGCCTTCACTGCACACCTGAACTTCTTCACCAGTTCTGCAGGAAATACTTCTCATCCCTTTCCAGAGGGCGCAGATGCAGCTCAGGCCCAAGAGGTGGCTGCAACTCCAAGCTACACCTGGCACAGGTAAATCACAGAACAGCCTGGGTTGGAAGGCCATTCTCCCTTTCAGTTTGAAGCCATTCCCCCAGCTCTGCTCCCAAACATACCCCAATGCCCAGAGCAGCCAGTGCCAGCAGGTGCTCAGACACCAAAGTCCATCTGCTCCCTGAGTTCTGCCCCACTCAAGCACTGGAGTCTCCCCTCAGTCAGCACAGGGCTGCTCGGTTGGGTTCTCTGCTTGTACCTTGGGTTTAATGTTCTCCAGTTCACCGTTCTTCAGTCTCCATAGAACATGTCCTGTGGTGTCTCCACCAATCCCAAAATTCAGTGCATGGAGTGGTGAGAAGAGCTCTCGCCATATCTGTAAGGAGAAATCAAGGTGCTGTTTCAGAGCAGCATCCTGACTGTGAAGGGAACACACTACACTGAGAGTTAATGGGAGCCCTTCTCTCAAAACTCACTCCACAAAGGGCATTTAGACACATTTACTTGACAGAGCTGCTGACATTCAATCTCTCAGACCTGGCACAAAGGGGAAGATTTCCTGAGCAGTGATTTGCCCAACTCAGCAGAGACCCAGAGCGCTGATCTGCTGCAGACTTCGGCACAGGGCCTCTGAAGAAGCAATCTGTGACCTGATTAAATCCTTTTCATCCCCAGGTAACAAAACTAGAACAAAGGGAAGCAGCTCTTGCAGAACAAAGCTGCTCAGCTGCCACCATGGTGGAGCAGAGCTCTTCTCCGCCCCAAGAGCCAAAAAGCCACTGCTCTTCTCTGCCCCAGCAGTTCTGGGGAGAAGTCAGTGTGCTAATGCCTCAGGTACCCTGAGTGCTACGGGGTTAAATGTGTTCTGGCCACACCAGGGACACCCACAGGGGATGTGATGGGGGGCTGGAATCTGAGAGCCAAGAAGCTCTGTATGTCTGCCAAAATACAGGCAGTTGGTCGTGGCCCCAGAGAAGGAGACAAACAGCTCAGGGAGGTCAAGCAGCCAAGTAAAGCCGTGCCCAGGCACTGGGGAGTTCAGGAAGCAGGGCAGGAATGCCTCAGGAGACAGCAGTGAAACAGGAACAGAGGGATTCATCAGTATTGCACGTGAACAGCAGCTCCCGGGTTAGAGAGACACACTCCAGCTCCTCTAACCCACTTTCCTCCCCCCTTCATCCCTACCTCGTACTGCTGTAGCAACTGCACCATGGAGTCCCCCACGAAGAGCACGTCGGGCTCCTTGTCTTTGCAGTCCAGGACAAACCGATTGTGCTGCGAGAGAGGAGCAGCATGGTGGCAATTCCTGCTGGGCACCCATCCCTGCTGCAGGGCAGGGACAGCTGCCCAGCCAGCCTCCCCTGCTGTCCCACCCTGCTCTTGGCACTGCTTGGAGACATTTGTATGGATGGATGAGATCCCCTCTCAGTCTCCTCTGGACTAACCAGGCCCAGCTCCCACAGTCTCTCCCCATCAGAGAGAGGCTCCAGCCCCCTCCTCCCTTGCTCCATCATGACAGGACACACAGGCAGGACACACAACTGGGCTGTTGCGGCCTCAGGGTCACAGGTCTGACCAGGGATGGGGATCCCCCCTCCCAGGGCTCCCTGTGCCCCTCCAGCCTCACCTGTGACATCCACCTGTCGTCCCCCTGGATGTCCTCAGCGGCATGTGGCACTGCTGCCGGGTTGGAGTCCCCCATGCCCATCCTGTTCCTGTGGAAAGAACAGTTCCCACACCAGCTGCTTCCAGCAGTGCCATGGCTGGGAAATGAGGGCTGCCTGGCTGCTGGAAAACACTGCCCTTCCTGACATCCACAGTTCCTGTGCGTGCTGGTGGCTGGCTGACAACAACAGGGATGTTATTCCATGCATCCAGCATTCCCCCTGGAGCCATGGACTGGAAAACAAAGGCCAGCTCCAAGGATGCTCTGCAGACCCACACCTGAGCTTTAACAACCTGACAGCAAATGCTGATACTTTGGGGATTAGCCCCTATTAATGTCCAGAGATCCAGCTTACAGCCACTGAGCTCCACAGTCCAGGTGGATAATCTGCTCTGGGAGCAGTGGGATTGATCCCAGAATCACAGAATGGCTGGGGCTGGAAGGCACCTCTGGGGATCACCCTGTCCAAGGCAGGGCCACCTGGGGCAGGTGACACAGGGGCGCATCCAGGTGGGTTTGGGATGTCTCGAGAGAGGGGCGCTCCCCGCCCTCCCCGGGCAGCCGTTCGGTCCGCACGGGTTGGTTCCGCCTGCGGCACCGCGCTCTGAGCACCCCCGGGAGGTACCTGCGCGGCCGCACGGCATCCACCCTCGCTCTCCTCTCCGAACTAACCAGGCCCAGCTCCCGCACCGGGGACGCTCCGGACCCCTCACCATCCCTGTGGATCCCGCGGGAATTGCCGCAGGAGGAGCCGTGGGCTCACACCCACCGCGGCGGGCTGGGCTCGGCGGGGCGGGTC